>JAOBYE010113671.1:0-19443 GCA_025403585.1 Parazoanthus swiftii | reverse complement strand
CCTCTGTTATTCACTTTTACATCCCCCCCCCCACCCAAGGCAGGAGAAATATAGGAAACATAGCCTTGTGGCGCAATACCAATCAAAAATTTTGTCTCGTTCCGTGGTGGACGTCTTAGACTTTTTTATTTTCCCGTGTCCCATGTTAAGTGTAGGCATGCACCCAATCTTCGTTATCCTCATCGAACAAAGAACATCGGTCAAGCTGGGTTTGCCGGTGGCCGGCGAAACTCGCCGGTAATACACACGAGTTCGCCGAATAGTTTCACTCAAAACGTTCTGCACACTCGCCTCAAGAAATCCACTTTCCGTCTCCTCCTCAATATTTGCCAGCTGTTCTTGCAAACTATAGACCCTGGTGATCATCGACACCGATCTGAGCAGCGCAACAACAAACTAACACAACACAAACATCGAATGTTTATGGTTATGTCAGGCACATTCAAGTTTACCAAAACAAGGAGCTAAATACAACTTGCAGTAGGTAAACTAAACTCTTGAACTTATTCTAAAATTATACACACCTTTGACGAAGTGGTCACTGCAGATTCGAGCATGTTTAGACTTTGCTCCGCACGACGAAAGATACAGGTTCGACAGCCATTTCTCTCGACGCCTCTTCGATATCTTCTGAACTTTAGCGCCTTTATGGAAAACTTCTTTCGGAACCCTATAATAGCTTTTATCTACTTCTCGATTTGAACGGTTGGAGCAGCGAAGAACGGCACAAGAGCGCGTCATTTTCCATTAAATTTCGACAGCTAAACTACCTTCTCGGCTTCTAGATCTGCGTATGGCCGTTGTTGTTTCACCTCCATGTGCACGACTCCGTTACGAATCACAACGGACGTGACGTCACATGCAACCCAAGAATATGTTGAATAGTTTCAGAGTTATGGGCCGCGGGCACTTCCTGCCCCCCCCCCTCCCCTCCCCAGGCGCAGAAAGCGCCAAAAAGTCGGGAAAGATAGGTTTAAGTAATATCAATCTCTCGTAAAATATTACTTTTTTATTTTCAAAGATTTGATGGAAAGTTTTCGTTGTTATCTAATGTGGTAGGAAAATCCCGCGGTATTGTACTCTGTTAACCGAGGGCGGAACTTAAATGTCACGATATGCGCATGCTTGTAACTTGAGATGGTTTCTAACAACTTGTCTGTTTGTCGTCCAATCAAATCGTTGTATTACGAGCGCGCTGGGTTCCGAAAAATACGAAATGACAAGAGATCGAGAGGTCAAAATGTTTCACATCTGGTCACTACTATGCTGAGCACTTCGAATTTTGTACCTGCTAATCAGATCTTTTTCTGTCCGCTACGACTCGACTGAACACAGATTTGGGGAAGTATTTAAGTCTGTTGCGAGCTCCAATGTCGATGAACATTTGTCTATGGTTGTAAAAAAGCAAGAGCGTCCTATGTTGATGGACTACAGTAGTCGCTATATTGTGCTGTTGCTGGCACTCGTCGGTTTGACTCTTCATATATTGTCAAACTTTTAGCAAATTGTCTGCCTCATATACTTACACTTAACAAAACTACATATATATTCGGTTCCACTAAAGAATTGCCTTCATGGCCTTAACGTATAACTGAACATATTCTTAACACCGTGTTTAGGTAGGATTAACGATTTGTTCGCCCTGCCGTGCATCTCTTCAGCCGGCCCGTGGAAAAGGGAAAAACACTAGTTTTCAAGGCAGCCATCAGGCTCGCCACCAGTTAGACTGTGAGAAGTCTCTTCCTATTCCTCAGAATAAAATGAGAAAACGCCAAAGTTGAGCTGCAATGCAGCGAGTGAGTCGCCAAGCTGCTTTCGCTGGCTTTCTCGATGTTTTGCGGCTCGATATTTGTGCTTCTTCGGTTGATTCTGAGGATATGGAAGCGACCTGTTCGCAGTCTAGCCATCAACTGAACAACCGAACGAAATGAAGAAGTGTGCTAAAAAGAACTAAAGGGCCATAATGACTTTTTCTCAAATTCTCCAAATAAGCTTACTGCATTTGCTTTTCTCCGCGGTTTGATTTGAAGGCTGTGTGTCGACGAAACCGGGCTTGGTCATGGCCGAGAAGAGGAAGAACGAACTTCTAACTTGATTTTGGTTACTTAAAAGACTTTGGATGAAGTTCAACCGTCCAAGATCGTAAGTGGTTCTTCATCAATTTTTCCACGTCTACTTAAAATCTCAAAACACAATTTCTTTCCAGGCCGGAAATAAATTGTAAAGTTGAAATCTGACGGGCATGAGCATATCGTGACTGTGCTCATTTAATATCTCAGACAGAAAATCATTGTAAACCGCTAATAGCGTTCTGGCTAAGACCCCATAAACTTGATGTGAACATGCAGGTTGCTGAAAAGCCCCCTGAGAGAGCACCTGAAAGTATGTAATGTATGTAATGTAGCAGATTCGCCGTCTAGCTTGGCCTTTTTTCTAGATAGACCTAAGAGCAGAAATTAATCCACAAAAGGCTAGTGTGCAGGCTTTGGTTTTTATATTTTCTCTGAAAATCTGCTAGAGTAAAAAAAGTTCCATTTTCTTTTATCAGATGTCTTCTTTTGAAAGCTCCTTTTAAAAAACACGCTTCAGAAAATATGGGCGTGTTTCCGATTCTTATTATTGGACTTTTGGTCTTGTCTTGTTTTGTGTTATTCATACTGCCTTCACAATTTATCTCTAACCATATTTCCAGAGTTTTCTTTAGAAAAGGGTCCGAAAAGGTGAGTTGTTTTAGTAAATCCTTTAGATTTAGATTGTTGTCAAAAATGGTTTCCCTCCGTATTTTTGTAGTTCTAAGTCAAAAAAAGATTTTAAATTTCCCATGATTTTCCTTGAGAAATAATCCAAAGAAAGCTTAGCCAAATTATGTTAAAATGGAGATAAAACATAACAAATTATTTTGCATTGTCTTACATTTCAAAAATCTTTCATCTCCCACGCAGCTGTTATTTCAAGGGCAATGAATTTGCTTACAAAAAAAATTGTTTTGTCAATGTTAAGAAATCCTGTTGTGTTCTGATTATTTGTTTATAATTAGAAAATATACATGATGAAACAGTTAAACTCCTACAAGTTGCCAGCTGTGTTCCTGCTTGCTGCAATACACTGTCTCTCCTTGGTCAAACTGACTGTGCACTCTCTCTATACATGTCTTCTTCTTGGCTTGGCTTCGCGAACGAAGATCTGTTAGGGGTGTTGTCCACGTCTGGCGCATGCTCGCTGGTGGCTGACTAGTTTAATCCTCGACAGACAAACTCGACCACAGCGGCTGCATGGTATTGTCAGATCCGGGATTGGTGCTGTTACGTCGCGGTTTTTCCTTCTGTTCCGCTTTTCCTCAAGGGCGGCTTTGCGATTATTCTCGAAGGAAGACACTGACTGGTTGACTGTACGAAGCCAAACTTCACGGTCGGTAGGAAGGGCTGACCACTGTTTGTTACTGATGTGGCATGCTGGTAGAGGTTTCTTGAGGGAGTCTTTGAACCTTTTCTTTGGTGCTCCTCTGTCACGGTGCTTGGTGGAGATCTCCCTGTAGAGTACTATCTTGGGCAGTCGGTGATCTTCCATTGGAGAGACGTGCCCTGCCCAGCGAAGCTGTGTCTTCCTGATCATGGCCTCAATACTGGGAACTCCCGCTTGTTCAAGGACTTCGGGGTTTGTGACAAAGTCGCTCCAGTGGATGTTTAGGATGGAGCGTAGACAGCGTTGACGGAAACGCTCAAGAAATTGTATTTTATAACTGTAAGTGACCCATGACTCTGAACCGTACAGGAGTGTTGAGAGTACAGCTGCGCAATACAAACTTATCTTTGTGCCTTTTCTCAGATGCTTGTTTTTCCATACGCGCTTGTAGCGCCTGCTGAACGCACTGTTTCCTTTTTCCAGTCTGTTGTCAATTTCCTTGTCGATCTTGGCATCTGAAGATATGGTACACCCTATGTTGCTGAACCGGTGAAGGGCGAAGCTATGCCTGAGGTGCTGGCTGGTACAGGTCTTCTGTTTTCTCAGGCTGATTTCCAGGCCGAAGAGTCGCGCAGCGTCTGCGAAGCAGGAGGTAATGCGCTGCAGTGCAGCCTCCGTGTGGGCAACAAGGGCAGCGTCATCTAAACATGTGCATGACGCGAAAATGGGCAAAGATGCTGGAGATAATATACTCTTTTTTACAAGCTTTGTGTCAGGCTATGGTATCAGTAACAGTTAAACTATTGGTATTAGGTATTGCACTTCAACTAGCTACAGTCATTTTATCAATTTTGCGTCACCGAAAGTTACTGACTTACATGTAGTCTGTGAAAATCACACCATAAGTATTGTAGTTACAGGTCGCGCGTTATTGGGAGGATTGGGAGTGAATTGATAACATCCGGGTCTTGGACAGACGGTAGGCGTCCCAGTTTGGTGAACTTTCGTTCACCGAGTGAGGTTTTGTAAAATGCAACACCTCTGAAAAGCTTGGCGTAGTTATCAAGCGAGTAGGACGTGATTAAAGTCCAGGCCGTGTTTTCAGTCGAGTTGAAATCACAGAACATAGTGAATGATTCCCCGCTTCTATCTTGGATATAATAAAACCCTGCATGATTTTGCCGATCGATTGAATCGCAAATAGTCGAGACAACTTTTGGCTTTAATGGTACACAGCTCTCCAATGACAGCCACTGAACAGTGCACTCCATGCGCTTCTTCTGACCACAGAGCTGGCGGCATTTGCCCCCATTTTGGCAAGGAGATGATTGACAGCACTTCGAAGAATATTGGTGGTCATCGCACTGGTGAAACAAAAACAACTGAGATTTGTTTAGGCTACAATGTAGGTAAATAAATAAATGGTAGGCGTCCCAGGTTTGAGAACTTTCATTCACTGAGTGAGGTTTGTAAAATGTAACATATTCGAACAGTTTGGCGAGGTTTTCAAGCGTGCAGGAGATGCCTTAAGTCAGGTCGTGTTTTCAGTCAAGTTGAAATCACAGAACACAGTAAAAGGTTTCCTTTTGACATATCGGATGTTGTGAAGTCGTGGGGTGGCGGATTGATTGATTTAAAAAAGTTCCAAGCTTCATTTTGTTTTAATATAACACAGGTTCCCAAAAACACCCGCTGTACAATTGCACAGCAGACGCCTGCTCTAACCGAAGATCTCCCGACATTGTTTACCATTTAAACAGGGAAATTATTAACAGCACTCCATAGGACATGACTGATCGGTGCATTGCTGATAACGACAGCACACAAAAACTTAGATTTTCGGGAAATTGTTGGTACTGAAATCCACGATAAGACATTTGTGGCTTGGTTAAGCCGTGGTTTGATTATACTATCGAATAGTTTAATTATATGATTATTTATTTTTGGGGAGATGCAAATTTAAACCCAACAGTTAAAACTTATTTTTTAGCTTTCGCGGTGACCTTCTAATATTTCAAATGATGACCGCGAAGCGAGAGACTGATTTGTTGATCACGAAGATAATTACAGACAAAACTGGTAGACGCGAATTTTTGTCACTGGTTTATCAAAAATTTTATATAATTTCCGAGGGGAAAAAATGATAACTCAGTCTTTTCAAATTGCTACTTTCAACTTTAGTTTGTTTGTTTGTTTGCTTGTAACGACTCTGACGATGCCATGTAAACCTGCTTTGAGTACAACTCATTGCTATTCAAAGAAACAAAACTATTGGTAGGAGGAAATTTTCCATTTTAGTTGCTTCTGACAACACAAAAATGATAACTCAGTCTTTTCAAATTGCTACTTTCAACTTTAGTTTGTTTGTTTGTTTGCTTGTAACGACTCTGACGATGCCATGTAAACCTGCTTTGAGTACAACTCATTGCTATTCAAAGAAACAAAACTATTGGTAGGAGGAAATTTTCCATTTTAGTTGCTTCTGACAGGTGAGTTGTCATTGTCATAGTGATCATTTACTTACTTGTGATTGGCTCTTGAGCAAAAAAGACAGGTTGTAGTTGGTTCATTCATGTATCCGATAGCAAGCTCAGAGTAACGTCGGACAATTGACAGACAAATTAAAGAATAACGGAATGATAAAAAGACCAATTAGATTTGAGGAAATTGTAATTTTTATGACCAATCTGCGATTTTGCCAGTAACTTTAGCAAAGAAATTTTTGACGTTTGTTTTAATCTGAGCTTTCTTATGAATAATTATGCTTTCTTAAAAGTTATAATAAATATCAATGTCTTTTCCTGCAAAATTGAACATTTTCTATTAAATCTCTTAAGTAACTTAAGAGATGATGAAGAGGGAGAGGAGAAGTTTTATTCACATATATTTATATAGGACCAGCCACAGCATCTTTTTACCCTATCTGTTTAAATTTCTTTTTTTAAAGGGGTAGGCAACTCCTGATTTCGTTGTAACAAAAGATAGTAATTTATTACAAATTTTCCTTACTTTTTCAACACGGAAGTGCGGCACGATGCCATGATATGTGAATCCTGGACGATCTTTCAAAGAATCTGGATAAGTTGCCCAATCAGCAAAGTTGAGTTCACACAACTGTGATCCGTTGCTGGACGGTCGAGTTTGAAAGTTGTACGACATACATCGACAATCACCTGCACACTGCACGCGAAGAAGCAGGTCTAAAAATCATTGAAATTTGTCGTTGATAGAAATATGTGATCAGATAGGGCTTTATTTTCAACTGTGTTCTTCATCCGTTGAGTAGAAAAGCCACCGCACTGATTGCAAACCGCGTCTTTCCCTTCCATTAATCCACCGATCCAAATCGCAAGACCGAGAAAAACCGCACTATAGTTAACAATTCTATGATTTTCAGCGAATGTTCAAATTTCACATTTGTAATTTCTTTTCTATTTCCAAAACATAATTAAAAACGTCATTTTATTGACAAAATAGTATAAAACGAAAAACGTAGGTTGACTTGAAGTACGTCAATTTGAAATTCATAACGCTGTTGTTTCGATGCATTTGGAGTCATAATCTGAAAACTAACCAGATCTTCGGATTTATTTCAAGAATTCTTCACACGGACATTACTAAAACTGGGAACTGGAAACGGTTAGTATGAGTTGGGGGAACGGGAACTGTTGTAGTATTTTTGGAAAATAAATCAAATTCTAACTCATAATCTGAAAACTAACCAGTTTCTTTATTGGTTTCAAGTATTTTACTAGCAGGGTGACTCGGGCGTTTCTAAAACTGGGGACGTGGAACGGTCAATATGAGTCGGGAAACGGGAACTGTTGTAGTATTTGTTTTTTGAGAAGTATTTCGTTATCTTCCGTACAATTGAAACTCTAACTTCATATGATTCAGTTCATATCTCTTCTTGTTGATTTGTTTCACTCTAATGACCCTTTATTTTGTTTTGTTTTGTTTATTTTGGTAAGTAACTATCATCAACGTCAGTTATCTTTGAGATGGGATGTTGTCGTTTTCTTGAGAAACTAAATGTTGTGAAAAATAGATCCGAGATAATAGCATGAAAGTGGTTTTGGCATATTTTTTTAAGAAATGGTGAGACAACATTAATTTAGTTCGTTCCTTGTAAAAAACATTCACTTCAGTTGCACTTTATTTTCTCGTTTTAGACTAATAGTTTTGTTTAATTTTCGTCGAAATGAACACTGAAGCGCATTATGCCCAAAGAAAGGTGATTACGTGGGCCTTTGGGAACAGCTGGTTAATGTTATGTGATCTTACAATTCGATATTCATTATGATCAAAACAAAATTGTTGTTTCAGGTTTTTCAGTCATGCAAATTTCTCAAACGTTTTTTTATTGTTGCTATCACATAAATTGCTTAAAATTGAACTGTGGTGAATTACCATGAAAGAATAATTCGAAATTGTGCATGGCTTCCCTCACTGAGTCAGCATTTGTAAGCAAATTAATATAATATTTTAATATTAACAAATCGACTGCAGACTGTTGGTGTTTCATCAGCTATACTCTATAATATACTCCGCGTTATGTCAGGAACGGATACAGAAATTTCGGAAAAGGGATGGCCAAGCCGCAATTCTTGGGGGCGAAACTGCATATTTGTCACATCAAAACACGTTTTCCGGTGATTTTTTTAATGTTTCCAAATTGCCGATGAAAAGGGGCACCGGGCACTGTCGGCTCCTTAAATCGCGTCCATTTGTGTCCGTGTAAAATAGGGTTAAGTCGTGTACCCTCTTCCAAAACGAAACCGATGGAGTAACAGGATGAGGAGGGTGGGAAATAGTTTCCAAAATTTCAGAGTGGGGAAACTAGAATGCTGTTTTATTACAGGGCAAAATACAACAGAAATGAGCTCAGGATGCAGGAAATTGGGGTTTACACAGCACCTTTTCAACAGAATATCCCGGCGAAGCAAGCCTCCGAAACCCTAAATGTTGCAACTGCTTTGTGGTGATTTCTGTGGTTCAAACGCTGTTACGTTACCAAGCTGATTCGAGAGCTAAAAAGCATTATATTGACCGTACCCTAAAACCAACACGTTGTTATGATAAGCATGTTTGATATATCTTCCCTGTCCCGCGTTACGTCCCCTGGGGATATTGGGGGAAAACTATGTAGATATAGATGTTACTGATTGAGAGTGCGGTCGATAGGCAGTATTTACATGTTTCGGCCGTATATTATTCAAACGACTATGCTGACAACAGCCACAATACAAGAGCGCTTTTATGACACAAAATGTATGGAGATAGACCGTGCGCCTGTTTACCTTTCGTCAAAGATTACTATTCGTAAAGCCATCAACAGCAGAACCACTACTCACTAGAAGCACTGAGAAACTGCTTATACAAATTTTTAGGACACCTACCAAGCAGTTAGTTTATGGAACAAAAATGATTTCTAAACAGATAATAATATAAACATCTATCGACAAAGCTTTTCCACTATAACGTGACTTTCACAAAAGATCCTACAAATAAAGACTAATGTATATAGAATAACACTATTTATACAAAATCATAGATAAAAATAGAGCCTAAGTTAAGTGTTGAGATAAGAACAAAAAGAACAGAAAAAAATCTAAGATCAATATTGTGGATAATTCAAAGCTTTAAATTAGTAATAGCTGGTAAAAACGTTTTTCCGTTCAGTAGAGAATAGTAGATATTTTCCTATGTATTTTTAACCCAATGAAATAACGTCTTATCCACGATACTGTAAAGATTCGTTTACTTACTTTATCAAATATTTTTTTAGAATCGATTGCATTACATTTAATCGTGTGACTAGTGTATTAATAATCAACCAATTCCTGGTACTTTCTGCATTTAGTTTGACATGACGGCACCTTAAACTCACGTGTTTTATATTATGTGACGTTACTGAGTGATTCGGTCGGCTAGGACAGTTTTTACATGCATGTGCGTGTACAATTTTTGTGCTCTCTGATCATTAAGATTGAACCAGTATTTTGTATAGTGAGAAGAAGGTAGTGTGGCCTGCTGAACTAAAGAAATGTAATCATAAGCAAGATGTTGGTTTTCCTTTTCCGTTTCATCGAGCATCTAAGCGATTTAATGTGGTCCAAGACTTGCTCCGAGCCAGTACTGAGTTGTAGCGGTAGGACCTGCCGAACAGCGATGGCCAGTGTTAATGTTTTTGTCAGAACGAAAAGAGCCGAAATTACTTTCCTGAGTTTTTACCCCTGGAGAACTAATAAAGTCGCATTGTCCCTGCTCTGAGACCCAACTCGCAACTTCAAACTCATTGTCGTCGTCTTGTCGGATCCAGATTGTGCAATCAATGCAGCTTGATCCCCGGATGTTGACGTAAGTCACCTTTTTGCACCCATATGCTTTAAAAGTAATTGGATCTACATTGTAAAATGTTGATTGTATGTAGTCTGTGAAAATCACACCATCAGTATTGTAGTTACAGGTCGCGCGCCAGTGGGAGGACTGGGAGTGAATGGATAACATCCGGGTCTTGGACAGACGGTAGGCGTCCCAGTTTGGTGAACTTTCATTCACCGAATGAGGTTTGTAAAATGGAACACCTTTGAAAAGTTTGGCATAGTTTTCAAGCGAGTAGGACGTGATTAAAGTCCAGGCCGTGTTTTCAGTCGAGTTGAAATCACAGAACACAGTGAATGATTCCCCGCTGCCATCTTGGATATAATAAATTCCTGATTTTGCCGATCGATTGAACCGCAAATGGTCGAGACAACTCTTGGCTTTAGTTGTGCACAGCTCTCCAATGACAGCCACTGTACAGTTGCACTGCAGGCGCTTCTTCTGACCGCAAAGCTCGCGGCATTTCCCCCCATTTTGGCAAGGAGATGATTGACAGCACTTCGAAGAACATGAGTGGTCATCGCCCTGGTGAAACAAGAACAACTGAGAATGTTAATTTACTGGTAACAATGAGGACTTTAGAATATATGAGAATATGGAATAAGTAGAGATAAGGTTTGATACGACTAGTATAGATCCGTTTACTTTAGCCGTCGTTTCGCCACTTCTTTGAACCACTTAAACCTATCACGCACAAGCCGATTTTGATTCGGGAGACTGCCGATGTTTTTCGCATAAAAATTTCGACAAAACCTCGGCTAGTGTTGGGTGGTTCCCGACAAGCAACTACAAAATCTGAGTTTGTCGAGCAAAATTTAAACATGTTCGATTCTTAGATTTTCTGACGGTTGTCTAAATTTTGCCCGACCAACTCCGATTTTGTCGTGGCTTCTCGGGAACCACCCCACACTACCTTTACTAGCCGGTTTCTTGTCGGCGACAAAAAATCGACGGTCTCCCGACAAAAAACCGGCTAGCTAGAGTGAAAATCGTAACCCTCCGAAAATCAAATCAGATCTTGAACGTTTTGGAAAAATGAAGTTCAGGTAATCTCCACGTGTCTACCGGAAACAATAAATGATATGATAAAAAGCTGATATAGATTTTAAAATTTCATCTTATGTGATTTTAGCAAATGGATTGAAGTTATGAATATAACCGTTTAAAGTTTGGTGTGTTTTCGAGAAAATGAGGGAAGTTTAAGACGTTGTGAAAGCCAAGATCGAAAGGCATTTAGAGTAAACTCTTGAAAGTTGCTTTTAAGCAGAAAAGTTCAACATTTTGGTTAATAAACAACTTGCTGTTTTAACTACCCAAAGTTCCTTCTTCGACATTCATCTTCTCCTTAAAGTGCCAAAACATAATAAGTCGATTGAACATTGTGAGAAATATGTAATCGATCGATCATCTTCTTCAAGTTCTCTCAAATGAGGTGCAAAGTTCTCCAAAAGTGTTTAAACAAAATGTATGGATACAGGCAATAAGAGTTTAAGAATACATGACTTGCCGTTTTTAAGAGTGAAAGGATTGACTGAAGTTTTCCAATGAGCCAGCTGACAAATGTGCCATCCTTAAACTATTTTGCAACTGACATAGTTTCATACGGCCGTAGTATTTACTACTATAGGCCGTCCAAAGGCAAAACGGGACACAGACTACTAGCCAAGTATTAGAGTACACTCCTTCTTTTAAGCCATCGCCCGTTTTTCTTTCTCGTTTACCGCTGTTTCTGGTGGTCAAGATAGGACTGGTCATTCGGTAAAAAAAAAAACTAAAAAAAATTCCTGCATGTATAAGTCTGAAACACTGCTAAATATGAAGCGGAAGTAAAGACCAGTGGTAAATGTAGTACATATATGTAAAAAGAATCAATTGGAAACTAACTGAAATAAAAAAATTAATTTTTTCCAATATAGTTAAATGACGATGTTGACTGAAGGAAGAGTTTTTATGAAACATAACACTTGATAATGAATGTTTGATGAAATCAGTATTTATCGCTATCGAGTGAAACTAAGTAAGCAAGCAAGTTAAAATACGTGAGTGTTTAAAACGTTTAAAACCTAGCAGCCTTACAACTTAGTTACAATAAACTTTTTTTAAGTCGGTTCAAAAGACAATAGACATAAACGTGGGAATTGTCTTATTCGTGATAAAAAGAATTCGCACTTTCTAATTTGACCAATGGATATGGGCCTGATCATTTTTGTAGTTCAATTATTCGTTTTGTAGCCCGGAAAATTATCTTACTTGTCCATTGTTGAATTCCGGCACAATATCATGGTAAGTGAATCCTGGACGATACATCAGCGAATGTGGATGGGTTTCGGAATCAGCAGAGTTGAGTTCACACAACTGCGATCCATCGCTGGACGGTCCAGTTTGAAAGTTGTACGAGATGCATCGACAATCAGCTGCACACTCGAAGAAGCAACTCTGAAAATCGTTGAAACGTGTTGTTGAGAAAAACGTGTAATCGTAAAGGGCTTTGTTTGCGACGGAATTCTTCCCCAGTTGAGACTTGATGTTAACACGTTGATTGCAGGACGCGTGTTTTCCTTCAATTAATCCACAGATTAAAATCGCAAAGACAAGAAAAACTGAGTTAGTTGACAGCTCCATGTTCTGCGGCGAATGTTCAAATTACTTATTTGTGAATTCTTGTTACCTTGAACTTCGAATTAAAATTGTCTGTCATGTTTACAACATATTTTACATATTAAAAAGCATAGCTTTATGAAGTACACAAACTGAAAGTGCAAACACCCGTCGGGTCAATTTATTCCTGCACACTCAATCTCATTGTATTCCTCCATTTTCTTCCTTGTTTAGACAAGTATGGCTCCAGCACACAGATAAAAAGTGTATGTATACACTAAATCTCATCTAAGTTCACATAAATCTGTTCTTGTCTTATTCTCTTACACTTAAAAACATCTGGATAAACTCCACTACAATTCTGTGGGAAATGTCCTGTTTTTCAATGTTCAATGGTAGTATTATCAAAACAATCAATATTTAATCTCTCTACTCCTACATCAAGACAACTCTAGCAGTCATCGCTATACTGGCCTGCATGGCTTTTAATAACAAAAGTTCTTCTTTTGATAGAGAAACTATGAACCCTGAAGGATAAAGGTTTTGCAATAAGAAAACAATACAGTCATGGTGTTAATCAGTGGGTATCTTTTCTTTACGTTATTCTTTTTTTTTTCGAGTGTTCGAGTATAGACTGATATCACGAAAATAAAGCAAAGTTTTCTTGTTGGTAGGTATGTACTAAGACATTTCACGAAACTGAAATAAAATATCAAATTATTTTAAACCAAAAAGTTTTGGAGTTTAATATTTATTCTGATCAGAAATTATTAAACGATAAAAGGGAAAACAAAAATTTCATTGCTGACAATCGCTATTTTGCCACGTAAGATTATCGAGATTCTCCAAATCAATTAACAAGGGTAGGCCAAAAAATGCAATGAAAATGATCATCTCCTAAATAGAAATGTGAACAACCAAAGAATAAAAAAGCAGGACGGTTAAATTTATTGTTTGTTTTCAAGATGTTTTAACAAAAACAAGCAGTGGCTTGCTTGATCTGTGAGCGTTTAAAACATGATATTTTTTTTATTCAAGGATATATGCACGATATGCTCAAAGCTCGGAATGTGTTTCGGTAAATTAAGTAGATTAAATTAAGTAAATTAACAGGGGACGAGATATACTTTTATCCGGCTTAACCCTATCCAGTCCAATGTGGAGGAGTCCACCCTCAAAGGGATATTTTCATCATATCTTTAGAACCTTTAATATGATTCGAAAGCTCAAATTACACATTTTTACAGGAGTCTTTCTTAGTGTGTTTCAACACTATCCTGGGTGTCTTGTTGGAGGGTACTTTTTTCCAATTTGAAATTTGATGGTGTTAGACGTTTCTTATGGTATTCGGAAGCTTTTACAGACTACAAATTGTATGCATAGAGCACTTTCAGTAAAAAGTGATAAAATCCGTGTATTATGATGAAAGTGTTTGTTATGGGAAATTTATATTTCTTTCATAAATTCCTTGTTTAGACTCGCATGGCAACAACACACATGAAAACAATATACATAATCTGATCGACTAATCGATTTTAATTCGTTCTTTTCTTATTGTTTTACACTAAAAACATCTGGATAAACTCCACATACAGTTCCATGGGAACTCGGTGTTCTGTTTTTCATTGCTCACTGGTAATGTATTTTCAAAACAATTAATACGTATTGTTTCAAGTCTTACAGCAACAAGACTAGAGCAGTCTTCATTAAATTTGACTGCATGACATTCAGCAGTAAAAGTTCTTCTTGTAATACAAAATCTATGAGCCCTGAGGCATAAGGGTTTTGCAATAAGAATAGGGTACATTAGTAATCTCAGACTTGTGATTTTTCTTCATTTTAGGGTTTGCTTGTTTCCACATAACTATTGTTGCTTCTACCTGGTCTGACGTTCGCATGCCGGACCAGCGATTCGTTGTTTTGTAAAAATAAGTTCAGTATATTAATATTCCTTGTGGGCTTGTCCACTAGTTGATGGAGACTATAGTCAAATGTTATATCATTAATCGCTTTACTTTTGGTTGGTTTTAAATCGACTGAGTAACTAGTAAGCATGAGGCAGATTTAAGTCTCCAAGTAATTATATGTTACTATCAACCGGCATGTTTTCAAGAGATGAACGATGAGTTTCGATATACTCCTTATCTTTTTGCTAAGATCTGCAAAACGCCTGTTGGACCTTGGGGCCTTGGGGGCCTGTGGATGTATGCGACCAACGTGTTTTAGGGGGGTCAAAACGCCATGTAGGACCTGTGCCATGGATCTGAATTTGGATCGTAACAGTTCGCTGTCGCTCTGAGATTTTTTTTAGGAATCTAAGTTTTAATTGAGCACAATGTTGCGGACTGATCTTTTTTGGTCTGTGGGAGGGAGGGAGGAGTTTGGAACGTGCGCATTTCCCCCCCCCCTCCCCCATTGTCTATACGGACCTGCCTATTTGCAGTCTAAGGTCTCGCCAAAGTTCTTGCTTTATTTGCTATTTCAGGCATGCATTCATTCCTATATTTGACTTAGCACTTTTCTTTCAGTATTCATTATATATATGCAGATTTTTGAAGCGATTGGAATATTGTCGGCCCGCTCAAGTTCAAACCTCTCTAAAAAGGAACAGTAAAAAAATTTAGCAGTCGAGAGTCTTGTGACTTCTGCAGGCTAACCCTGCAGAAACGAGTCTGTAGTCAACGGTAACTGGGAATTCGAAACTGGTCTATTCAGTATAACATATTCAAATTCAAGAAAGGCTGCAGATTTCTTGTGTTTCATCAGCCATCCATATCCTCGTTATGTCAGTTTAAACTTTAACGATTACTATCTTTTCAAACATTTCCATTGTCTTTCTCCTTTTCCCTCTTTTTTTATAGTTTCCATGTTTGAATTTTCTTTGCCAAAGTCCTGCAGGTCCTGCAAGCTAGTGACTCGTTGACTTTGACTCTGATTTTGACTCAAATTTAAAGGCTCGCTAAACATCATAAGTTTTACAATCATTCGATGAAGTGCTAGAAACGAGGATTTTAAAATGTTTATGCAGATGAACAATTCCTTTTCTGCATCCGCCATTCGAGTGACAGTGACTTAGATCTGTTGTTATTGATATAAAACCCGGCTTCTCTTTGATCTGCTAAAAAAGTCCCTTCTGTGGTCTTTAAAGTTCTTCAACGATTACGTCATGTTATGCGCAAAACTTGATGCGCGTGCAAAGTGAGCTTCCAAAAATATTTGGCCCAGCTTTTTAGGTACTTTTAGTTAATGAATGCATCTTTGGATTTTCATGAGGGCGACCGGTAGAACTAGAAGTAAATATTTTATTATTAATCCAATTTCATTTTCTTTTATACGATTCTCCAAACTTTTAACTGATAAAATAGAGTCTAGCAGCTATAAAAACATACGTTGGTCTTATAAAAAGCTACTCCATATGTAAGATAAAACGCCGTTGAAGAGTACTTAAAAAATGTCATGTTATAATCTCTGGCTGGCATCATGATGACGAATAAACTCAAGAATTAAAAGTGTTTAGTTTAGTTTGGTTTATTCAGCTTTTTCCCCGAAGGGAGAGGGAAACTGCTATAGGTTTCCTCAATAACAGCAGACCCTAATTTGTAGGGGAAGAGGTGGCAGTCCACAAAATTGGCATTAGCCTGCTCCTATCGACAAGTGTTCGGGTTCTTTTAAGTCCCCGGATAGAACGTCGAGAGCTAGATTACCTAGACCAGCGGCTTAACGTCCCTGTCCACGGACGGTGTGGCGAAAGAAGGCCGCCCAAAGTTCAACCCTCGACCAGGCCGGAGCTTGAACACGGGACCTTCTGGTTGGCAGTCAGAGATCTTTTCACCTGTGCCAACCTCACTCACACGTAGTTGGCAGTCAGAGATCTTACCAGCTGTGCCAAGCTCACTCAACACTCAAGTGATGAAGTTTTTCCCTTTTCTAACCCCCTCCCGCTTCACTTCAGTTGACCAACCTTTTGACTTTCCAGGTTTTGTTCAGGAGATACTTAATAACAATTTTACAGCCGAGAAGTGGTTTTGAATATCCTCTATTTATTCTACTCTATATTTCTTGTTATTGCTATACATTGCTATACTCTTATAGTTACTTACACTAAAATCAGCTGCTCCAAGAATGTCACATTAACTTTTCAGTGGATGTTTCTACTGTTTATTGCTAACTTACTGACATTCTTTTTTCAGCTAAAAACGATGTAACTTGCTTTATTTCCGAAATATTGTATTTATTTTTGCTTCGACACAAAAGCATAAAAAACATAAAAGAAAACTGAGCGACTACCAGCAACAACTTTTAATCATAACCGCAATAGGTTCTTTGGGCACATACAGTTAAGAACTTTTAGAACCAGGCAGCCAGAATTACAAATAAAAGAAATTACGATGCAAGCTCATACGTATTATGTTTTAGATATGTTTGGTTGTAATAGGTTATCTATTCTCAGGGCCAGAAGGAAATTACAGCAGCTATGTACAAAAATCTTCATGGTCTAATTCCACACTATCAGCTGGAAATACTGATTAACCTAATCCAACTCAAATTATCTATTAAGGGACTTCGAGCTAATTACCAACTAAATGAAACGTTCGTTTAGTTCTAGTGGTGCAGTCACTTGGAAGAATCGGCTGTCATCTAAACTCCGCATGGCTAACTCGCTGTCTATCTTTAAACGAGGTACAGAAACACGTTTTATTTACTGACATGCCAAATATACTGTGCCATATGCTCTCTTTTATTTATATGTAATTTACTAATTTTTGCGGTGTTTTTGGATTGATTATTAACTGTTTGCCTGTTTGATTGATTGAATTATTGGAGGAAATTGGACTTGGGGAAAAAAGTCGCCACGACATACACCCCCTCCCCTTGCCATTTTTCAGAGCAATGGAGAAAAAAAATCCACAAAGCTTTTTTACTGCAGTAAAAATGCAACAGAAGTTTGCTTAGGGTGCAGGAAATGTCGTTCCATATAGCACTTGAAAGAAAAGGGGCGGGGGAGGCACGATTGACCGCCCACCCGCCCCTTAAAAAAATTGTGTAACTTATTTTTGTTCCAGGCTTTTATGGTTAATCTTGGAAACTTGACAGTTATGTAGCAGTCTAATCATTTAACTTCATAACATTGGAATCATATGCAACATTTTAAAGCACGACCATATAGCTTAATTTCACTTCAGTGCAATGCATTTTTGGCCCTGTGTTGTTTTTAAAGCATTGCATTACTTTTTATTGCAGTAGTCTTGAGCTCTGTAGTTCGAAACGGTGATACTGAATTAATTCGAGAAGTAAATGACATTTTATATACATGCTTGACCGTACGCCAAAACGCACGTTTTACTATGATGTGGCGTGTTTGGTATGTTGTTCCGCACCGGACTCTATTGGTGGAGTGTAGTCCTCTCGAGTTTAGCCGTATCTTAATAGCAATAGACCACTTTTATAATATGCCACATTGACCATGGACAAAAACATTGAGTCGAGGCCAGCAGGGCCAAATACAGCAAATGCATGAAAACTTGGAGCTTGACCTCGACATGAAGTTAATGTTTATGGTCACTGGAGCAAACTATGAAAGTAGTGTATAAATTATGTGTTCTCCTTGAACCCCCAAAGTTCCTTTCGGTCCCACCATCGACTATTGACTATGAACAATCTTTTTTTTAAAAAAATAGCTGTATTCAGCCTGGAATACAGAAGCGCCAAAACTTGAATGTCCTCTAGACGGATAATAGTTTTGATGGATTCAACTTATCGCACTGTTTTTAGGTGAGATAAAGTCGCGTGCATTGTGCAAAAACAATGGTGTTCTGAAGATTGTTAATGATGATTTGTCTAAAACATTGGTCAGAGCACTGCCTTCTGGGAATGTTTGGGTAGACGAACCCAGTCTTTTTGTAGTTCAGGAGTCAGGCCAGTTATAGTATGATGTTTTTAACCATCTCTAAAATGTCCCTATGTAGAGCAGATAACAAAACAAAACTATGTATGAATGATCGAGTAAAGTTCTCATGCTCTCTGTTGGTCAGTGTCTTACAACGAACCACTATAATGCATAGTGAGTAGCCGTAATAGGTAGTGTGGCCTGCTAAATGGTATCCACACCCTTCTCCCTGACATTTAAGAAAAACATAATGATTACCTAGACTATTCTCAAATCAATACTGTCGATAGGACAGTTTTTACATGTTTTAACCAATAGCAGGTAGTGTTGACTGCCATATAGAAGAAAAATTATCAGAAGCGACTTGTTGCACCGTTTTTTTTTTATAAGAACAACTCAGGGGAGGGGGCAAACACTGATTGGTTTGGCCGTAGTCCTACGTTGCAACGACAAGTGAGATCATTTTTTGGCACTTAAATGGCTTTACTTCCTGCAAAAAGGCTGTGCGCTGACCGGGAATTCGCGGGCCGACAAGGCTGCAATTTTCTAAAAATTTGATAGCTCAAGTATCTGGGGTCAGCACTCATCTCCATATTCCAAAATGACGTGACGTCACACACGAACTCCGAGGCACACTTCGGGTAAGCACTTCGGAAAATGGAAATGGCGGACGATAGTAGTCCGACTCCGCAGGACTTTAAAATACTTCTACGATAGTACTGTAGTTACAGCATAAATACAAGCTACTACGATTTTGTTGTCAAGACCAGATTATCTTTACAAGGCTAATCACGCGTTTAGTCACGCGTATTTGACACGTCCTTGCAATTATGCAAATACACGTGCTGGAAAGACGCACAAGAATACTAGTCACACTCATTGTTGTGAACAACAAGATGCCTTCGTTTACTGAAAATCTCAAATGTAAAGTTGTTGCTCTTCATCGTGAAGGAAAACGAAATTTCGAAATTCTTAAAATCTTGCAAGAGCAAGACAACTTTTCTATTTTTCCGCGGC
This sequence comes from Parazoanthus swiftii, assembly GCA_025403585.1. Lineage (NCBI taxonomy): Eukaryota > Metazoa > Cnidaria > Anthozoa > Zoantharia > Parazoanthidae > Parazoanthus > Parazoanthus swiftii. The sequence continues at coordinate 155 of JAOBYE010113671.1, read as the reverse complement.
AAGGTTGTGCCAAAGACGAAGGTCATCGATCGTGAGGGGAGAGCTTCTGGCTACTGAATGGTTACAATCAAAACCCCCAAAAACGGCTCCTTTAGGAGCAACCAAATGAATAAAAGAAATGACCATAATACTTCAAACAAATATGATCGATTTAT
>JAOBYE010113560.1:0-19444 GCA_025403585.1 Parazoanthus swiftii | reverse complement strand
CCGGAAGCCCTCCCCATACTGGCGAGGCGTACTCAAGTAGTGGGCGGATCTTCTCAAATGTTTTGGTTAATGAGGAACGGTCAGATGGTATCTTTAGTACCCTCAATTTCGTCGGATTTTTAAAGATGCGGGATCTAGAGAGAAACTTTGAGGACCGAGTTTTAAACTGAACGAAAGCTTCACGCGGAAGTGGGCAGGGAGGGGAGATAGAGTGGTGATTGCTCAGAGTTAAGAAAGTACTCCAGGAGTGTTCCCCAGCACTAGTTTTAAGATATTTTCTTGATGCATACGCTCTGACTGGATGAAAACCCATGTTATATGAGAGTATATTGCCCGGTTTTGAATTAAAGAAATTCTTTTTGTATTTATTTGACTACTCGATTTGCTGAAAACCCCACTCTACTCTCGTACGCCGATACTAGCCAACGTCACCTGGAAAACCATTGTATATTTCCAAATTAGCGGTTAAAATCTAGCGAACCGGTTTCGCTCAAAGACTGTAATTCTGCTTGTCGAAAAAACATTTCTCGATTAACTACCAATGTTAAACGAAGGCCAATACGGCTGCTTTTCAGAGTAGAGCCGCCCGGCTTCACAGATAAGGATAAAGTAAGTAATACTGTACTCTCAGTTTAATCATCGCAACTCAATAAATAAATAAACAAACGCATAAACATATAACTAACAACAAAAATTAATCGCACCACTCCTTCCGATTGCAGAGGAGAATTTTCCTTCAGTTGCGGGCGAAACTCGGTGATTTGGAATGTCAGCCCGCTGGCCATGAAGGCGGAGCCCTCGGCACGCATCTCGGAGCTGGCGAAACCCAAACAAACAGTGAAAGAGTTCGATGAGACTTGTGAAAGGTGCAGTACTCAACTTCAATGATGAAACTAGTTTGCCCCTTTAACACTTTACTAATATGCAGTAAAGGTTTCCTGTTCTGGGAAGAGAGTTAGCGCTAATCCAAGTTTTACTTCCCTGTAGACTGATTGATTAGGGCTGTCATTTCTGGTCACCCGAGACAACTCAAACTGGGTTTCCTTGGAGGGTTTCAACGTTGCTTTAAAAAAACCGGGCTACGGTCTTTGTTGAGAAATAAACTTGATTGAAAATTGGACTCAATAAGATTAAATGAACCTAATCTGGGACCCAAAGTCGCCGTAAATTAGTGCGACTTTAGGCGATTTAAGGAAAACAAGCCTGAAACTTTGTACGACTTAAGGCGAGTTTGTGCGACTTCAGGCAACCTCGCCTGTCCGTTAAGAGCAAGGTTTTCGCACTCTAAACTTTATATACTTTACCGTTCTAACCCTAGTTTGTACGGACAACAATGTCATGGGAATAAAACTGTTTTGTTTGCAAACTAATTTGAAAAGTGAGATCAACTTCTATGGATCCTTTGTATCTTTGCAATGAGCTGCTAACTGTCATTAGGAGGCAAATTATGGGCTGCTAATTGCTCTTGGTAAAACTTGCAATTAGCTTAACTGAGTATGCTGGAAAAAGCCTTAAATTATGATTATAATTTATAATTTATATTGAGAGTTGAACACAGGTTGTGTGTTGGGTGCAAAGTAAATTCCCGAACCTAACTTGTACTCCACTAATGTTACGCGTAGAAAGTTCAGCCAGTACGGAATTGTATCGTTCTGTTCAGTTTCTAGCAAGCAACGCGTTTAATTCGATGTTTCCAAACATTCTAGTCACAGTTTGAATAGTCATAGTTTCGAGTAACATACTAGAGGTGTTTGCGTTGCCAAAGCCCACCACAGCGGAACTCAATGGCCCGATTCTTAGTTGCTAGGTGACTGCCAGCTGAATAACTGATTTACAAAAACCAAATTACACATGCCATTTGTTTACAGTGCCCGTGTTCATAGAATAATCTGCTCTCTTTATTCAATATTTGCATGATGTGCAAAGGAGTTTATGCCCTGAAGTTTTAATGTAGTTGACTGCTTACCCGTTCGAGTAATCGTGTCGCCTGATAAGTTCCAGTCATTTTTTTGGTAAGTACGCCAACCTTAGTACACTGTACAGGTATTAAATTCGTTAGTTCACTCGAACTATATATTTATGATTCACGCGGGTTCATTTTAATTTCCTTTCTATTGATCACTTCGCTCTGGTTTCTCGACTTTCTCAGTTTCTTAGCAGTTTGGGGTTAACCTACTAACTGAAAGTTGTAATACTGTCCTAGTATAAAGACCATTAGGAGTTAGCTGATCTAAAAAGATAAAACGTCCTCGGACTGACTTCACGCTAAGCTCCCAAGTTGCTTTAGTTTCTTTATAAATATCAGTTCGATATGAAAAAAACATGTTACTTGCGGCATTTAATTGCAGCTACTGGTCAAACTAGAAAAGACATTTTTCAACCTTTTTAATGTGCAGAATCTTTATTTTGTTGAAAATTTGGAATGCGGCGAAACTGCTTGTGAAAATTCCTTCTATTTTTGAAAGCAAGTAGACAGCTTTGTTTCTTTGTCGCCTTGACACCAAGGCGGCATGCTGTGCTCAAATCTTCAGGTATTACAGGAATCCAGTGATTGTAAATATCCATTGTGGACCCGACTGGCGGGTCACACGTGGCGTGACTCCGACCACTCCTGGGTCCGATCGCCGAGAGCATGTCGCCTTTGTCGGTCGCGCACATGTCGGCAAGGCGGCCAGTTACCTCAGTCACTCTCCGTCGTGCTAATTATCACTGATATGGAGCTGCCCTATGGCCAGATAATAAAGTTCACTTACCTAATGGCATTTGTGCTGTCTTGTGTGATTTAGTGGGTTTTAGGAAGGGATCATCCGCGACAGTTGATGCCGCTCCCGTTGGGAGGACTCCTTCCTAAAAAACCCAGTAAGTCACACGAGACAGCACAAATACCATTAGGTAAGTGAACTTTATTTATCTGGCCATAGGCTGGCCGGATAAATGCATAATTGGTTTACGTCATAGGAACAACATTTGTGCAATTTGGGAAAAAGAATAGATGAAAACATTTCAAAGGGCTTCTAAAATTGGACGAGATGGTAGGTTGACTTGTTTTCCTCTGGCAAACTGACATCCGAAGCTCGAATACAAACAATGCAGTAAAAAAGATGAACTGTTACTAGACTGATCCGATATACGACAACCTGTTCGACTTGCAAGGTTTTACTTACAAAAATCAGTTAAAATGGTTAAAAATAAGGGGCGGACGGGAGCGTGAATTTTCGTGGGGAGGGGGGTTGGGAACTTTATTCATAGGGCGTGAGGGTGTAGAGTACACGATAGTGCTTAAAAAGGATTCCAAGACTAAAGTAAAAACCTTACCAACTATTAGTATGAGCCGGAACGTGGTTTGGATGTCTCGACAAGCCGCAGATATTACTTTCGTAAATTATGGAGGTGCAATATTTACGTAAAACGTTTCTGCGAAAATAACCGGGTCTACCGTTAATTTAACGCATGTGTTTAATGTCACTCATTTCTCAACAGACCCTCGTATATATTTGGCTGCGGCCGGAGCTCTCCTATCTGGCCAGTGAACCAAGCAGCCAAGACGGCTCAAGAGAGAGAACACACCCTTAGGTTGGCGGAGCCCAAGAAACCTCACCCCGCCTACAGTCCTGGCAAGCCCGTTATATGGCCAGTGAGTGAAGCTGCCAAGAAAGCAGTCGCTACTGCACGAGTGGAACAGCTCTCCCGGCCCAAGACGCGCGGCGACGGTCCGTTTAGGGAGCCCACGTGGCGAGTATCATCGGCAAGCCGTCGGGTCGTGGCCACGCCTCGCGTGTTGGAGCTCGCTCGGCCAAAACAACTGGCCGAGGGCTACCAGCCGTGCAGGGAGGTGGAGTGGATCATTCCCAGAAACACTCTTCGTGCCATCGCTTCAGAAAGAACACAGGTTCTCTCCAAGCCGATCATACGCGAGACAATGGACCACGTTCAGTTCAACCCGGACGCCTTCACTGTGAGTGAGGCGGCAAAAAATGCGAAGATTTCAGGAAGAATTGCAGAACTTGCTCAACCGTTGACAAGAAGTGGATTTAAATGAAATGGATAGCAATGTTAAAGTTTGATATTTTCTATATTTAAATACTTTATTTAAAAGAATGCAGTGTTTTATTCGTATTTGTTCAAAAAATTCCAAACAATTGCTTGGTAAAAGTGAAACATTGAAATTTCTCGGTAATGAGAGGAATATGGCGTTGCTTGAAATATGCTGTTTCAAATGAGTTCAGCGACTCCAAACTGTTCAGTAATGGTTTGAAACATGTCTGACAGAAGTTGGTGCGACCTTTAATGAACCTCTATCCGTCTGTCTCTTCCTTTTCCTTTAAACCTTTCAGCCCGAAACACGCCATATGGCGTATTGCCGAATTCTCCTGAACTGTCCCTATAGTTTTCTTGTAAACAGGTTGGGAGAATTTTGTTTTGCATCTTAGATAAATTGCTGTGTATGATCATTAGGGTTGTGTGGATAATTTAAGGAGAATAATTTACATTCTGATAAACTGGCTGGGGACGAAAGGGTTAAACCGGTTCTAAGGAAAAGGATGAGACAGACGGCTGCCTGTCTAGAGGGGCCCGTTTGTTGCAGCTTGGGTCAGCCGTGTGGTTTTCGAGAGGTTTGATATGTTGCCCTGCGCTCTGTTGATACAAAACAGAATAATAAATCGTTGAAAGAGTTAACGTTATTGGTGACTTCTTTGTCTTTCGAACCACGGGTCCCAAACCTTACTCATATATAGCCCCATATAAGGTCAGCAAGGCCCTACTCTCAGAACAAAAGATCCTATTGGATCTTTGACAATAGAATTAACAAAAGCTGACACGTTCTCAGAAAAAGTCATTGAATGTGTGTCTACGGATGGTTAGGTTTATCCCAAAGGTTGGGGTTATTTCTATTGTATTTTTATCCAGTGGCATTTCTCGGGCGACTCTATAAGGGCGGGAAATCCCAGCAGGCCTGAAAGCCTTATAGGGAGGTAGGGCGAGGTTGTTTGAATATTAAAACACTACAATATAAGGTTTTATAATCGCCGAAAAGTCAGATGTCAAGTCAAGTTGATCAACCTCAAATGCTATGACATACTTTTCGCCGTAAATAAGGTCGAGTTCAAGGCTGACCCGACGGTTAAAACCCTACAGGTCTCATATCCTCGCTTCACACTTCCACTGATTTTAGTTTACTGGAGACGATATAACGAGAACGAACACTCGGAAAACGACCATGACATAATACAAACTGCAGTATACTGTCGCTATAACGAATATTTCTGGGAAACAGAGAATTGCTCGAGTAAACCCAGCTAAGAACTACAGAAAAACTGTCACAAACACCTCCTCCCAGTTTCCTCACGCATTGTAAGTCAATTTGCCCCCAACGCCTTCTCTGCCACGTGGTGTTGAATGAAATGTATGGAAAAACAGTCCGTCACAAGTTTGTCGAAAATCATATCGCTATACCTCGTCTCAGTTCCACGTTTTACCACTATAATTATATTAAGACATTTATTAAAATGTGATGGAGTTTTTGTCGTTGAAATGCAGCTATATCTGCGAACTGAATACACATCTCAGCTGGGTTTTTTTAAAACAGTTCAGTGATTAATATTTTAATTAAGTTGAAAAATCTCTAAGCGGCCTGGTCCTGCATGAGTTTCACAAGACTCGCTGCATTCTATGCTTTTAATAATGTACACAACACCATGCGAAAGCTTGATATCTGCACACTGTTTACAGAGCGCCTAAAACCTAACTGCTATCTCCCCTAATTGATTAGTTAACTTATTAACTAAAATCCAAGTGAACTAGAAATGTTCCGCCATTATAAGGACTACTAAGGACGACCATCCATTGAACGGGTGCGACCCTTTGCCCTGCCCGGTCCTAGCGTCGTATTGTTCCCATATATAGCCCGAGCTCTGGTACTGATTGAACATGTTATGAATAAGATTCAAACGCAGATCCTTGTAGATTGTTTTAGCTTTAGCTTGATATGGTCCCGGAGCATTGCTATAGAAATAAAGGGCTCGCACGGCTAAGAAATTAATATTAACCCATATCGGCCCTCTCCAGTATGGCCCGTCATGCTCGGTGTTGTATTTCATATACAACGGATCCGACTTGGAAAGCGACCGTATTCCAAACTCGGTCCAAAGGAGATTTGGGTTCCTTACGTCTTTCAGCACCTTCTCCAGTTTGGGAGATTTGGGATCAATGATCTGTAACAAGAAGGGAAACAAACTAACGTAACCCAAGTTGTTGACGTACTTCAGGGTCGGTCCAGTCTTGGACGTGACAATGCGAATTGTTTTCTTTGGCCCTCCAGGCTGCAGTGCACGCTGCACGAGCCGAGCGAGTTTGGTGTGGTTGCCATAGTCACTGTACATCTCTGCCTTAGGAGACCAGTGGTACTTCTCTAGTAGCTTGTTGTCAGATAGGTACCGGTTGGTCGCTCTGTAGTTGCGCGAGTTCTCTCCAACGGCGTCAGCAATGTCAGCCATCAGCCCCGCGGCAAAGGCCATCCAACACCGCAGGTCCAAGTGCCGCTCATCTTCGGATGGGTGCGAGGCCCGAGGATAGTCATCCAGTCCGGAGGTCAGGGTTTTAGGGTTGAGCTCTCGGTCAGTCTTGGGGTCCCTTCCTCTCCACCGATACGTCGACGGCAACTTGCCCACCTGGGTGGTATTGAACCAATCAAACCACGCCGTCAGTCGGGGGAAGATCTTCTGCAGGAACACCTTGTCAAGCACCCCCTTGTCAATCATGTACTTGATTGGCAGAATGAGGGTGGGTGGGTTGGCGTACTCATTGCGTTGGACTACAAACTCGGCTGGAACTTTGGTTCTTGCCTCGTCCCCCAGGATCTGCTCGCGCGGTATCCACCCTTCAATGTTGATGAGGTCCAGCCAGTGGCCGATGATGTCTGTGCTGATGTCTGTGTTCCACTGGCTGATCAGTAACTGGTGGAAACCTTCATCCCACAGAAATCCCCGGGGAAAGAAAGACCTGTGGAGAGAAGGTAAAAACTATGAGGTCAGATAGCAACATCTGGGAATGAAAGACTACAAAAACGTGTACGAACTTGTTAGAGTGCTGGGATTGTTTTCTTGTCAGTTACAGATCATTAACTGTTGAGTTGTAGTCTGTGTGAGCTGTGATATTGTAACGTGCATGTGTGCTACTCTTCAATAGAGTCTGCTGGATTATCAGCCGACTGGTTCTGTCCACAGTAGAAGTGAGAGCCAATAATAAGCTTCGATTGACCATACAAGTGCTGTCTACATGTATTAATTTATTATAAAGTCGTCAGACAGTGTTTGCCACTCATAAAACCCACATGAAACTACTTCTGGGACCCTAATTGGTTTCTTTTGACATTGATTTTAAAAGATTTTGCTGAAATTTGCAAAAGCGTTTTGAAAATCTTTTTCAATTGCCAGAGATTTTTAAAATCATCAAAAATTTGAACTTGAAAAAATCATTATAGAAGCTTTCTAAAGACCTAAAAAATAAGCATACCATTTTGGCCAAGCTTCTTACCTGGATGGTACAGCTGTATAGAGTGAGCTCGGCCAGTAGTCAACTGGTTCCTTGTAATACTGCGATATAACTTTTGACTGGCCATGGAAGTAGCCAATTCCCCCTACCATGTTGGACAAGGCAGCTTGTGCAAAGGAGATCTGGCTCTCACTGAAGCCCTTCTCAGCCAATGGAAATTTCTCTTCAAACTTGTTGTCAAAGCTCTCCAAACACTTCTGTAACTCTACAGTAAACATTGGCCCTGAAATTCTGGCTTGCAAATCAGTACTACTCAACGAATGGAATGCAATTTCCACTTCAAAGGGAAGCTCCAGTGTCAACTGATTCACATATAAGTTTGTGGGCAGCTCTTGGTTCTTGTCCTTTCGCTTCATAACTTTCCCAGGAAGCCCCACAAGCCTCTTGTCTTTGCCTATTTTCACATAACCCAGGTTTGACATCACAACGTCTCTGACAGAGTGGATGTTGGGCGTGTGAGTGATGAGGTGGTTGACAAGTTTAACTCCACTGGTCGGCTGGGGAAAGTTAAGTGTGAATTTCCCCAGTTCAGGGCTCTCTCCCTTCAGTCTGGCAAGGGACCCTTGATGATCAAAGATGGGCGTAAACTTTGCTTCTCCTTCATGTGTTGCATAAAACAGAATGGACACCAATTGTCCTTGATTGTTCTGTAAATTATTTACAAAACACACACATGAATAAAACAAAATTTGTTTTACTTTTAACACAAAGTGAAACAAAGTTGTATTAGTGTTTAAGGGTGCTTCAAACTCAGTGACATTATTCTGGAAAAGGAATTATAGTTTTGTGGAACAAGAACTTTGAACTCTTCAATCGAGCAGTATAAAATAATGGGACAACTTGTACATTGGCAGGTTCAATCTGCAGGTTCAATCTGCAGGTCAAACTTGCAGGTCGAATTTTCAGATTGAATCAGGGTTCGAAATTCTCTAAAATATCTATGTGCACTCTGTGCATGTAGCCTTAAATATTACCTGCACCAACAGAATTCAACATGCACAAAATTCTTACCATAAACAAAATTATGAACCTAATATAACATACAGGAGAGATAGAGAGCTAATATTATACATGTACTCGCTGTAGTTTCAGGAGATCAGGGAAATCCGAAAACGGTTTGGCTTTTTAGCGGCATAAAATGCAGTTCTGAACACTTCTTTCATTTGTTCGATTTCTATTTCACTCGACATTAGCCGTGTAAGTATTTCCATCGTCCTCTCACTCGGCTGTTTTTTCATAACTTTCTTGTACTGTGCAAATCTGACTGTTCGTGTGCCTCCACAATATCCCATCTCAAAAACTGTTCAGTTTCTGTGATTTATTGTCTGCAGGCGCTACAGTACATCACATTTGATTCACAATCAAGCTTGAGCCAATTGCGATTAATTGTCCAGCTCTCCTGGAATTTGTAAATTTTTTGGCTGGTGCCCTATTCACATCACCTCTGATATTGGGATTGTCATCACTCGTGACGATCTTTGAACTCACACTTTCATCGATTTTCTCTCCTGATCCTGTTGATGTTGAAGTGGCATTTTAAATTTCATAACTTTCCGCATGAGAAAAACAAGCAAAAACAAAATGGCGTAGGATTAATGCGTGTCACATGTTGTTGCATCACGGTTCATTGCTCACGCATGTGTGCTAGAAATAAGAGCCTGTGTTTTAAACCGCTGATGAGAATTTCATCAGTGAAAGGGCAATGTGAAGATGTTAGAACTTTATTGAACAAGCAGTGCTATTTCTTGTGTTCTTCAATTAAATCGGATTAATGAAAAAGAAAATCAGATCAGTTCAGTACAGTATAATTGTTGAGAGCTACATTCACACTCCTGCAGCCAGTGTTAAAAACTATGTGCACAGGAAAAAATCTACATGCATAGTGCAGGTGTGCACCCGAGAATTTCGAACCCTGATGTGTATGTTGGACCCATGGATTTCTTGATACCACAAAACTACATCACTGATGTGATACATACTTTTATGCAATGTACTTTATAACAAACACTTGACAAAACTCCCTAAAGTTGTGATTTGGGCAATAAATAAGTGACATTTTGCATTAGGCCAGCTTTCCCAGAAAGTTTTTAAAATGTAGAAGTCAAAGATTATGGAAATCCATTTGCCACTTGGTGTACTTTACCACTCACTCACCAGCTCTCGGCCGCTGATCCTGGCAGTCCATTCCCCTCCATGATCTCCTCCAGCACTCTTCACAAATTCTGTTGTCAGAACAAAATCATGATCAATTATCTCCTGGGTCCCGCAGTTGACTCCGTCATGCTTGAGCCAGCCATATTTGTGTAAGCCATCTCCTTGTTCACAGGTGTGTCTGACAGCCAGCTTGCCATCATGGGGAAACTGTGCAAACCACATAAGACCCGTCATAAGAGATTTGGCACTTCTGGTCCTGGTGTCAATGGAAAGTCAGAAATTAAATAAGATATCGATATCATAATTTTGAACCCTATGGGCTATAATTTTATTACAATTTTGAATTTACTATTGAATAAATCTTGACTGTTCAAAATTACTTTGTTTCAGTGTCAATGAAAGAAAGAACCCACTTCAATAATGTGACTTTTGTCCTCAAATGTTTCAAAAAAAGATGAAAACTTGGTGTTGTGTTAGACTGTCTCAATGTGAAACCCAGTTAAACTTTAACTTGATCAGTAGACGTCCTCAAAACCATTCTGAAGACATATAAATAACATGTGTTAGCCCTGTAGCATCAAACCTCTTGTATGATCTAAAAATATCCTTCCTGTAAAGGATTCAACTCATTTATCTCATTGTGTAGTTCCAGAAAATACCGTAAAGATACCCTCACCACAGAAGAAATTCCTTAGGGGGAGAGGTATGAATCTCTTTATCCAGAGTTTTTTTTAGAAGGAACATATGGGCTATGTTACTGTACTTCCTTGTGCGAGGGGATAGGGGTACTAAACATGATTTACTCCATGGTGTGTGCCTGGAGATTCTGTAGAACCTCACATAGCATTAATCAGCTTGTTATTTATACTGGACCTGTGGACAATTCATATTCTAAAACATTCTGTCCTGATTGGTTACTAACATCTCTGGGCTTGGTTTGATTTCCCTCTCAGTGCCTTTGATTTTATATTTAGCTATTATCACAAACTGCTTGTAGCTAGGTTTGTTGTATCAATTTTTTGTGGTGATTTTTTTTACAAGGACACACTCAATCTGGAACTATGTTCTGTTGTGTGTTCTGTACCAAGGACACACTCAATCTGGAACTATGTTCTGTTGTGTGTACTGTAACTTAATAAGGTTAAAGTTCATAATAAATAATTTTATCTATAATACATGTATTTTGAACTGAACATGGGAGTGAGGCTGGATAAGGGGTTTGTTTTCTTTGTTAGCTCCGGTATATTTTTCTTTATGAGATCAATACAATACTGTTTAAATGTACTCATGTATTCGTGATTTGCCCTCCCGACCATAAGATACATTAGGTTCATCCGCCAATCACAGTAAAGCACATGTTTGAGTACTTCTGATCAATATAACATGGCGCCGTTCGTGTTTATGTGCTTAACAGTTTGTAAACTTTATTTGTACAAACTCTGATGAGGTGAAGTTTCTATGTGACACCATAACTTTAAACGAAGGATCTATGCATGTAGACCTCTTAGATTGTATTTAAAACTTACCGCAGACCGAAGTACAAGTTTGACCGGTACGTTCCCCAGAATCGACTTGCGTCCGTTTCACTTCTGTTGATAACCGGCGGGGCATCAATGGGAGTAAGCAGTCTGCTTGCTCTCCTGTAGGTCCAGAAAACGTAGCCTCCAGTTACCAGAAGAGGTGCTCCCAAGATAAACAATAAAACCCACCCGGCTTGTGTCGTCTCTCCCTGCCGCCGACCTTTCTTGGCCTGACTCGTCTTTGTTCCTTTGGCAACTCTCCTGTCCAGCGAATCTCTATGGGACGTGGAAGGCGCAGTTTGCTTCCTATTTCGTGCCATTATTGAGACTTTCTTAACCACGAAATAACAAGATAAGAAGGACAGGAACCTAACTAATGGACGTGTGCAGAGCACAAGCAATCTAACAAAGCGCGTCCGCCATATTGGAATCATGCAAGTTGAGCCTGACAGACACACAGTGCAGCGGTTTCTATAGTAACTCTTTTTGAAACAGAGGGGGAGGAGGGGTGGGGTGGGGGGCTCTGGCGCATATGCATACTTCTTGTTGTTTTTTTATAAGAACAACTTTATAAGAACAAACGAGGCTCAGATTGGCCAAAACTCAAGAACGATTTAAGAACAAGCCGAAGCTCGGGCTTGATAGCTAAATTTCTAATCCTGGGATAATCACTGGAAATCGTCTTGGGGAAACCATGAGGTATGATATATGTATCCGCGGGGAACACACTCGCCAATCAATTCGTTTTCCAATACGTTGTTGCAACACATTAAGCTTAGCTTTTATTCGATTTAAAAAACGCATAAAAAACAAAATAAGAACAATTCGAGGCTCAAATCGCCAAAAAATTAAGAACAATGAGCCTCGCCCAAATTTACTGGTTCTTATATAAAAAAGCGGGTATGAAACGAGTTGTTTTACTTCAAAGTTCTACTTTGTCTTAGAAAAACAAACGTTTTACTGCGATCGACGCTGATCCTCAAGTTTGAAGGGAAGGTTGTCATTCCTATCACACTATTCAGTCACGCATTCACACGTCCGAACGTTCAGTAACAAACGAAAGAGCTGCTTTGTGCTGAGTAAATAGGAACAGACGACGAGTTAACGTGACTACTGACGACAGGGAGGATTAGTGTATCACTACAACAGCACCGAGATGCTAGATTTACTTTGGGTGTCACCGGAACAACAGACGACAGAGCTGCTTTGTGTGTCAACGCACCTGCAGACGACGGAGTTGTTTTGCGAATGATCACAGTAACAGACGACAGAGCTGCTCCGTGTGCCACCACAATAACTGACAGAGCGTCTCTGTGATCCATCACAATACAGTCGACAAAGCTGCTTTGTTTGTCACCACAATAACAGACGACAGGGCTGTTTTGCGAGTCATCACAATAACAGCACGTGCTCTCCGCCTTTAGCGCCAACTTTGCTCACTCAGGCACCACCACCAACTCACTAAAAATGCGGAGACCGCACTTCCTGGGGGTTTAATTCTTAACGTTTTCCGGGGTAACATTTATTTCCCCGATCCTTCCTGGTAATGCCACATTCTTCAACCTTGGCATATCTAGGTTGTATTTGGCAAATGAAGAACGTTTTAGTTCCCAAAAGAACACTGATCCGAAACTGTGCAACCAATTTTTTTCGATCATCCTGATCTGTGATCGAAGTCCAACCGAGACTCCAACGAATCACAGGCGCAAACGTATGAAAGTTAACCAGACTACTTAGCAGAAAACAAGCCTCAAGTAATGGTGGTGACATATAATAAAGCCTGGTTCACGCTTGTGAAATAAAAACAAGCAGAAGAGGTTTAAATAACGAAGTTCCTTTTGGTATTTAGATTTCTTATGCTTGTTCTTGTGCTTATTTCACAAGTGTGAACCCGGCTTGAGTAGGACGACCACAGGTCTAAGGTCAGGACGAACACCAGCAGCTGAATAAGAGTATTAGGCGAGGGTGCACAATACCCCCCACCCCTCCCCGCGCTCGCGTTTGAGGTGCTGCTAAGGCTATTCTTCTAACTTTGGTTACAACTCTCATACGTTACAATTAAAAACTTGGTTCTCAGTTTTGATAGCAAATCTGCCGCCCCAATATAAAGTCACTTAAACGGTTCACCGAAGGGCAGGTCCAGGAACTCGGTCAAGGACAGCTCAGTATAATTTATTCAAGACTTTTAAGCCCATAAGCTATCACAGAGCTACTCTTCGTTGTGACGGCCCAGTTACACCAGACATTTTTTTGTGAACTGGCAGTGCGGCAAACTACTGATTGGCCAGCAGTGTCGGATGCCTATAATACGTGCAATTCTTGCAATTGGTCCGCTCTGTTTCATTAATTCCTGCTCCTGCGGGAAAAGTTGTGGGAACATTGCGGGTACAAAACACTTTGCCTTGCATCGCGACGAAAATCGACAAGATTCCTCGACGTTTCCAGCTCAGTTACAGCGTCTAATGTTGTCTCGCCCATCTCACAACGCTATCGTCTGAACCTTGCAGAAAAAAAAACCTTGCCTGGTGTAACCGGGCATCACGAACAGTTTTCTATTTTACAATTTCTTTGATAAATATCCCCGGCGCAGATCCGGACTGGTTTGCGGTGATCGGACACATTTTGGTGAATTTATCGCAGTGATCAACTACCAAATGTCTGCGTCACCGTCAACTCGCCCAGAACCCTTCCAGGGAACATTGGCAACTTAAGTTTATAAACCGGTTAGATTTGTACTCATCTTCTACTGTCTTCTCTACTGAACAGAATTGCGTTTTCTGTCATGCAACAACCCCAAATAGTCATTATTCGTTATCATAGTTTCAGTAATTTTATCCTGCGAGCTCGAACTTACACGACTTAAATAAAACAAAATATACATGTGGTCCTGTTACATGGGCTCAGATTTGCTATTCTGATGCAAACCATCATTATGTACTACTCTCCCATTAGAATGTGGCAACAATCGACCTTCCTTCTCTCTAAAACTACACCTGAAGCACAGCCAATGATCTACCGTAAGATGGAAAACGAAAGCGCTGAATACCCGCAGACACAATGCACATTTAAGTGAGCACACAACCCGACTTTAAAAAATGATCCTGATCTCTCCATTTTAAATTAATGTGCACGGAAATAAGCGAATGAAAAAGTTTCACGGACAAATTTCTCTGCTCTTTTAACTTAATTTGAAGAAAGAAAACAGCTGGGCAAAGAGAAGTCGGCAACACCAAAAATACTTACAAGTAACAATTTTGAATTTCTACGCTTTAAAAGAAACAATGTGCCGTGTAACTCCCTCTTCCGACTGTTACTCAAGGTTAACTATTAAACTTTAGAAATCTGATAACAGCTGAGTCTGTGTCACTGTAGTTGCCACCAGTTTGTGTATCTTCACTGCAGTTTGAGTGCAGCCGAACAGATCAAATCCCCTGAAATAAGTTCAGTGTTCGATAGCCAACACATGGAGCTGCTGTTGACACTATAATAGTGACTATAGAATAAAATAGCTAGATTATGGACCTACGTTTATCAATTATGTTAGAATTTGTTAACCATTTCACTCCCAACAAGTTTATCAATGTCTATCTTCTCCTTACATATTGATCAAAAAAGAAATTGACTGGTTGTGAGAACAAAGCAACTGATCATCATCCATTCCAAATTCTGTAAGATGAAATGCAAAATTCTCCCAAACTTTGTGTAGAAAATGTATGAAGACAGATAATGAAAATTTAGCAATAGATCATTTGGGAAGGGAAAGGGTTAAGAACTCTTTCACTAGAGCATCACCCCAACCGCATTACGTATTGGCTCTGTATTTTTACAATATCCACTAGTTATTCGGCAGTATCTAAAAGGTTTTTCTGTGTATTGCTCTTGCTCCCTCCTCGTCATACTCTTTCTTGGAAACCCACATCTTTTTAAATGTGTCAAGCGAAGCCAGAATGGAACCCCTAGAAGAGAGTTAACACGAAAGAAACAATTACATAAGAGAAAAAAATACGGGAATGCTATCAAACTGTCTGTCTGTCTGTCAATCTATTTCTATTTTATTATCATAACCATTCAATCACTGATTATCATAATCATTATTATTATAATCAATCAATCAATCAATCTACAATCAGGCAGTCGAGTCTGTCTGTCAACATGACAACTAGTAAAGAATCCGTCTTAAAACTAAATGGAGCTAGATCTTCAGTTTAGAGTCGCGTGGCCAGTGTTCAGTTCTGAACATGACTCCCCTCGGACGTACTCGGGACCCCTCCACGTCAGTGCGCTTGGTTTTTATGATTTTTGACACCTTGTTAATACTTTGCTAATTTCGGCAAGCACAACGTCACTGATCCGATGCACGAGTTCATAAAAGAGAAACTAAGATGGCAAAGATTTAGTAAGTTTCGGCGTTACTACGGAAATGCTGCATCCCGCATCCTGAAAGTTGCGCAAGAACGTTTATTATTAATTGGAATTTAGCTGTCAAGGTTTTGAGCCTGTGCTTTATCTGACCGCTCGGCTACATACCACCCCCCCCCCTCCGTACAGTGGCTCTTGATATTAAGAAGCCAGCAAAATAATTCAAGAGGCTGCTGCCAAACTAGTCTGCTTTACTGCCTAATATTCAATTGCCTTCAGGTATCTCTGGTGATTCTATCTGTTAGGACTTACCCAATCCAACACGAGTATAATCTCTCTTGAGGTGCCGATATCTGAGACAGAAAAGAACTTACTTTTATGTAATACTTTACTGTCATCCATTTATTACTATCACTCCATGCATCTTGGAGAGATTAAACAATGACGACCAAAAGATCAACCACAACGATACAAAACAATAGAGTTAATTACACACAACAAAATAATTCTACCTGAGAATTCAACCAGCTTCAAACAGAACGTGAAAAATTTCATTTTGTGGTTTTATAGAGAAAATAAACAGACGAATTTTTATATCATTTCAATCTTCGTACGAGCTTTTCAGAGCTCGATTTTAAGGAAAATTTCTTGTTGTACATGGGGAAACCAATATTTATTATTTTTGTCGTCCCTCAAAAGTTGAGGTCGTCCTAAATAGAAGTAACTCAAACAGCTATAATAGGTGTTTCAGCGTATTTTATATTTTTTTCCGCAAGGATTTCAGTCGTCTCTGACGACCGGACGACCGTAAAAATAGAGCCCTGCTTGTAAATTTTCCTGTTCAAACACGAACTGGTCCAGTGTAATGGTTTGGCCTACCATTAGTAACTTACCCTGATTTTGATATCTTTTGGTGCTAATTTATTTACTTCACTGAGAACTGGTCCAGTGTAATGGTTTGGCCTACAGTACCATTAGTAACTTACCCTGATTTTGATATCTTTTGGTGCTAATTTCTTTACTTCACTGAGAAGCCGGTCACCAAAACCTGGAAACAATCAAACCAATTGACTTTTTTGTTCTTGTCTTTTTATTTTTTATTTTTTTATTCTTTTTTTTCCTTTTTAATTTTTCTTGACCTACTTTCCTGATCACTAAAATTGGGCATGGTGCTTGTAGAGGAAATTTTGGGAAGATATTTAGTAGTGATTATAGTGACAGATTTTGTACTGCAGTTATAAGCAAAAGTGTTATGATACGATCCACCGCGAAGATTGCACATCATAACGTTATTATTTCACTGTGACACTAAAACAGAAATAACTTGAACATGGAACCTGACAGTGATGCAACAGTACAGATTTCAGCTGTTTGTGAATGAAAAGAACACTGAACCAAAACTGTTAGTCCAATGTACATAACCAATGCTGGTCTATTTATCAACACTCGTTGAAAACAAAAAAAACACTAACAGGGGAGGACAGGGAAGCGTTAAGAAATGCGTATACATGAACACTTCCAGGGCATTGTGCAACATTGTGTATGCTACAATATTTTGTGTTCTGGGTGCATTCTTACCTATTGATCCAACAACTTAGAAATTTCCACTATAAAATTTTTAACATATACAGTATGTTCCCCCCCAGGCCCATGGGCAGGGGGTGCATGCGGTGCATACGCACCCCCCAGGGACCCAAAAAGGTCCGCATTTGGAGGTTTAATAAGACAACGAAGAAGCCCAAATAGGTTTATCATAACAGAAACGACTAAAAAAACGGCCATAAGTGTGTTTGTCCCATAAACTTGGCTTTTAAGAATCCAAGTTTACAAAATTTGTACCTCCCAAACAAAAATCCTGCCTATGAGCCTGTTCCCCATGCCAGACTGAATGATCACTACTTACCTTTGAACAAAGTTGAGCCACCTGAGAGAACAATGTTTGAATACAGAACTCTTCGTAAATCCATGTCAGACTTTTGAATTGCAAATGCCAGAACCTGGGAGTGGAAATCAGAATTGGAAATATTAATTAAAAAGTAGCATAATATGTGCAACTGAATTAGTTTGACCATGACAGGGCAGATTTATAAGTCAGATCACTAAGTCTTGAGATGCAAGTTCACTATCCTGGAGAAAATGGCTTTTAAAATTGATACAAAGTTTGCAGGGTTCACGATGTAAATCATTACTGAATGCAACCCAAAGGTTCTCCAGTGAACAAAGTAACAAACCTTTCATCCTGAACATCACTGTTTACTCACCTATCAACATCTTCAGTCCAAACATAGGCAATGTTAATTAATCCAAAGGTCTGACTGACAGATATTATTTTATTTCTAATTTCTCTTAGTTTCACCATGGTCTACATCAAAGACACAGCTTTTAATTTCTCCCAAATTTGAGTCCTGATTTAAAGATGAATACACATGGACTTCCGTTGACGTGAAGTTTATTGTGCTATATCGTTTAATTTTACAACCTCTTGCGAATTCTTGCTTTGAATTTTAACTGTACACATCTTATGTGTAACACAGAGACAGTTTGCAAGAGAGAAATTTTCTCACATGATCTGAAAACTCCCAAATCAAAAGAGGTCTATTGCAACAAGTACCATACACTCTGGATAAACAGCTTATTACAATTGCTAACCTCATGAATTCCTTCACATTCTTCTCCAATAAGGTCAGGTCTAAACAGCAGTTCTGGAGCTCTGAACCGTGCTGGACCAACCTGAAGAAAACGTTACATGCACATGGAGCAAAATTATGTCAAACTACAAACTTCCATAGATTCATAGCAAGTACAGTAAGCAAATAATTTGGAACAAGAGATTTGAAAATCTTATTACTATAGGTACTGTATAAAAAGGCAAAAAATTAAACATGATTCTGTAAAAAAAAACCTTGACTCTGTGAACTTCTTACCTCTAAATTGCTGCCATCGGGCAATGTGTATTGTATCCTTTCACTCTCTAATGATTCCTGCGGTAAACAAAGAAACAAAATCATTTGGCTACAGTACTATTTTGAAATTCTGAAAAAATAATTTAGTGTGACTTGCAGCAAGGATCTCCCAACAAGGTTAAGTGTGTACAGTGATCATTTGGTCACATACATTTGTATGCAACTAGGTTTTTTGAAATGTGCCTAAAACAATCTACTTTCTGGTTGTTGACAAACTCTATTTGAAAGCAGATTTGACACAACTTCAGTGTTGGACAAGTATCTATGAAGAAACTGTATTGGTTGACTCTTGACCGCAACTTCAAAACTTACTGCATAACAAAGAAATGGTAGCTATGGTTTACTTTTATAAGTTTCAGCAAGTTGTTACCTCTTTTTGTGGATTTAACGCAAGGTAGCATGATCGCTGCAACAAAATAACAAAACATTTGTATCAGTGTCAACAGTGTAACCAGAGAACAAGTCCTTAAGGGCCCTCTGTACATCCTGAAGGCCATGTTGCACAAAAAACAATATTTATCACATATTTATCACATACCTCTTTTACTGTCCTGACTATTTCCATTTCAGAAGATGAACGAAAGTTGTGCCCCTCTTTTCTTAGTAAAAGTCGTAGGTATCTGGTTACATCTCTGGTAAGAAGGCATGCATTATAATGGTTAGATTCATTGTAAAATACTGGCTGGCCCTGGTTGTTCACAGGGTGGCGCACCAAGCATCCAGAGGTCAAATCCTCATCAAACAGACAATATGTGGTTGTTGTCCAATCAAAATTTAAATCCTGTAAGTTTTATGTGTTGGACAGGGATTTATCTGCTTAAGGCAGTGTTTTTCTTAAGGCTTGGGAAATGGGGTACACTAAGTGGGAAAGCAGGTACACCTGGGTTGGAAGTCATC
>JAOBYE010113449.1:0-15827 GCA_025403585.1 Parazoanthus swiftii | reverse complement strand
TCAAACAGGAATTTTTTGCACGCGGAAAAGAGGTATTTTCTGTCTATTTTTATGTTTATAATATTAATAAAATAAAACAAGACTTGGAAGACTAGTTTTCATTCATAATTGAAATTTTGGACATAAACACTTGATTTGAAGTGAAGTATATCAAAAATAAAGTTGCAGGATTGAAGTTTTACTTTATTAGTTCAAGATAATATACATTGTTTACCGTCATTGATTTTGTTTTTTCGAAAAGAGACGTTCAATTTGAGCAGAAAAAATCTCGTTTCCGCCATCTTGGACTGAAAATACTGAAACCGAGCTCGGCCAATGACGTCAGATGTGCACTGTCCAACTGTCTGCCTCTGAGTGATATTCGCTCATCGCTCGTAAGCTCTGTGCAATCTTTGATTTGAAAAAGATCTTTAGTACTTTTTAGCGAAATTTCGAGTTTTCTACGATATGATGTCGGTGGAAAAAGATGAACCAATGCCCACTCTTCTATCCGAAAGTGGCACTTTTGCATGTTGCACTCGGCCGGAGGATTGCGCACGTTATGCTGTATTAGCAGATTTGGCAGAGCAACAGCAATAGTCTGCTTCTGGGAGGCGGGAATAAATAAAACTGTATATGTTTGAGCCACAACATTGCTGGAGCTCATATCTGAAGATTGAAAAAAAACCCGAAACTTGAAGCTACAAAAAAATCTGAGAAGCTTAGTTGAAAATCCGCACCGCTGAATTTGTAATAGTTGATGCAATTGTGGCAGCCACCGGCGCAAAACCTCAAATGAAGAAAGCTTTTGTTGTCAAGAAAACAAAGAACTTTGCAACAAAAATTAAAGTAATAAATTAACGCTCCCACTTTAGTAAAATTATCAGTTTAAGTCAATGCAAGTGACACGAGAACCGTATTTTTTTTGTAAAATTGAATATTTTAAGACAGTTAAGTTGATAACAACCTGAAAGAAAACGTCAACCTGTCAGAAGACCTCTTGGTGGAACATCTGCGCTGCAGGTATATGATTAATCGTTTGACCAATTATTATAGTATTTTGAAATTAAGGACATCAGTTTTGCAGAGTTTTGTCTTTAACGGAATTTTTATTCGATCGCGCTTTTACATCAAATAAACTAGTTTTGAGACAGAAGCAACCATAAAGTGTGTATAACTGTCCTAAATCGTCTTCATATAAATTCGTTAAGATACTGGAGCCGTTTGAAAATATTTTTATTCTCTTCGTCACCAATTTAATTTCGGTAATAAAATTGTTTAAATCAGTTTTGAAATCCACCAATATCTTTCTCACATCCGGTCGCGTCCATTAAATGCGTTTTACTTTGTTGTCATTTTGTTCGTCTTTCTCATTTAAGTTTATTTCAAAATTTCCAAACTAGTATTATATACTTTAGCTACTTTACATCGACTGCACTGTTCCAGTATACGGTACAAACTTCCAAATATCAATCAAAAGCTGTTTGCTATAGTTCGCTTTTATGAGTTCTGCAGCCAGTTCTCACGTTTATCATTTACACAAGAAATTCTAGGATCAAAATGAAATAGCTAAAAGAAAAGCATCAAACCAGACATGGTTATCTTTAAAATCTGGAATGCTTAGAAGGGGCAACGAGAAAAGAGGGAATTTTAAAAAGAGGAAACGGGAAAAGCAGGAACAGGAAAAGCAGGAACAGGAAAAGCAGGAGTTTTTAAACGGGAGAACGGGAAAAGCAGGAATCTTAAAAAAGCGGAAAGGAAAAATCCGAATTATTTAATGTGAACAGTTGTCGTGTAACTCTGTTTGTGTTATAAAAAGCGTCTGTCCGCATTGGAAGTTTCTCTCCTGAGCCACCGATAGTTGCTGAGAGTTTTTAAATGCAGACTAACTAACGCTGTGCACTTGGTTTTTGAAATGCACGCAGCTACACAACACAATTGTTTTCCTTTGAAATTTTATTGCAATGAAATGTCACAAGCCACATAACATGATAAATCTGATAATTTTAAATTTTATTAATATAGAATGGACCTACATTTTCCCATGCGCATTTTCGTTTTATATCACTGGTTTAAGGTTGGCCTGTAATTTACAGATAATGTTCCAAGTTACGTAGGATAGTTTGCTTGACACCTGGCGTACACTTGTGATTTTAAAAGATCTGGTGCTGCTGATTCAAAAGGTCGCGGTATGGCACCAAGATTGGTTTGTCTCTGCACTGACAGGATGATGTTACATAAGTTTCTGAACTTAAAAACAATGTGTTATTTTTGGGTTACTAAAGCTCAACCGCTACTGGTCTTTTGAATGAAACACGACTTATCTGTAAATTTACTTATGGTCGTGAACAAGACAAATGTATACACTAAAATGGTTGCAATCGAACATTGGTAAATGATATACTTTGAAGCCTACACAGAATTAAAACAATCTCGGCTTTTTCCGTTCCCCCTGATTTTTTGGTTTCTCCTTTAAAAATCTCCGGCTTTTTCCGTTTTTCCCTTTAAAAATTCCGGATTTTCTTGTTCCACCTTTTTCCGTTCTCCGAGATTCTTCCTTCCCTGGTTCTCCGGTTCTCCGGTTCTCCGGTTCCCCCAGTTCCCGTTTCTGTTTTTACAAACGAAAAAGGCAGTTTCTGTCGTAGTTTTAAAAATTTTGGTGGAAACTTGAGCAAAATTTGAAACATAATTATAGATATTCCAGACCTCTGGTAAATTTTACAGACGCGCTGGATTCCGATTTAATGCCCAAATTGCAAAGCAATACCAGGAAAGCCAAAACAAAGACGAACAAACGTTAAAAAATTAAGTGCAAAAAAATAACTTTTTATGCGTTAGCAATTTCTTACTTTTACGCACCATACGGTTTCAAGAGACCGCAACTGACGTTTGATAATTTAATTAACAGTTCTTGAAAGTCTCGGCTGCTATTCTTGTTCTCACTTCTGTCATTTCTCAGCGTTCTCTTTCGCAGCTCTATATTGTAAAATACTTAATGAACTGCAACTGATGGGGTATGAAGCTTTGAAAAATTTTGACAGGCAAGATTTGAATCACATATTTTCAACAGTTACCCATACTTTTGCTGAAAGGAGTAGTTACTTTAGTCCGGTTTAACTGAAGCAATCTTGGCGAGTAAAATGGTCTGAAAAAAAGGCTGTAATTTTCTTAATTCTTTTGGCAAGTCTTCTCTCCGTCCCATCTTGAACAGCCATTTTTTTCTTTACTTTTTTATCTTTGGGGAGTAATGGAAACTCAGGTGCTTTTTTGAAGTCTTGACACTTAGGTGCTATACACGATACGGAAATACAATTTAATATGCTTTATATACTGCGTTCATAGACACGATTCCGGACCAAAACCAAAGTCAGACGAACACATTTGGATACATCTTACATTACTGTGGCAGAGCCCGACTCCAGTTCTCCGTTTCCAAGATGGCGGAAATGAAACTTAACTTGCTCAACCTGAACGTCTCTTTTCGGACAAACAGAATCAATAACAGCTAAACAATGCATTAATTCTTGAACTACTACAGTAATACTTCAGTCCTGCAAAAAACAAAGAGGAGTTGCCACTCATGCCAAAATTTAGGAGGAACAGAAAACGCATTTGAAAATCATGGGGATCCAAATATTTCACCCCATTCCCCAAACATTGGTGTTTATCCAAATTGTCTTTCAACATTAATGTCTCTTCGCAGGGAAAGACACCGAGCTGGTGCGTTTTCTAGAGTTTATTCAACTATGATTTAAATTTGCCTATCTTGAAAGACAAATCTCAACATTGTATTCCGTATTTACTGTTTCAGGTCTAACGAAATGAACAGTTTCACTTTGAGTCTTGCGGGATATTGTTACTCGTTCGCGTTTAGTGTGCAAATTTATGCAGTTTCCATTTCATATAAAAAAATGAAGGAGTTTTGCATGGCCGGTTTAATCTGGATTTAGAAAGTAGGAAACAATTTTTTACTTTCCTGTCACGATGATAGAGTACTTGTGTGTAAAATAACTTCAAATTGTAACACGGCAACCCATGGTTTTTACCTTTCCCTTTGTAACAATAAAAAGCACCGTACCTTTAAAAATAGCAGTTACAAAATTATACCGTACAAAACCAATCCAATCGTCTGAAGGCGCTTTCCAGTAAGATCTTTTCTGATCGTTCGCGATAGTCCTAATCGTTCGGATACCGGTCTTCAAGTGATCGTTAGCATCCAATTTGTTTGGATCCGTCCTTTGTCGATCATCCTTGTTGTCCCGAAAGTGTTTTAGAAACTTAAGTCTCAGGTAAACTGGAACGACTCGAACTAACATATAAAAAGTAACCCACGAATACTGGGTAACTCAACCAGGAAGTGGGGGAACATAGGGGACTTCCCTCAGTGCGACACTTTTTGTTTCTGTTTCTATCGGCTTTATCTTTCTTTTTCTTCTTTCCCTTCCCTTCTCCCTCCCTTCCCTCCCCTTTCTTTCCCCTTTCCATTTTCCGGATTTCCCTTTCATTTTCTTATTCTTAAAAGAAATTTAACTAATATTTTTAGATAGCGGGTACGAGTTACAGCAGCTTGATGCAAGTCAATACATGTTTTAACTTATAAATTTGCGATGTGTGGCCACTGATAGAGTCGCTAACTTTTTCGTTCCCAATCAAAGCAAATCAGAAGAACTTGCATCAAATTGTAAACAAATTTAAGCTTATTAATTCGATGCGCATTCAACCTAGATCAAAGGCTAAACGTCATTTACGAATTTCCGTTGACTTGCGTTGACTTGTGAGTTCGTTCGGGCAAGATTGCGAACACAATGTGAAATTTTTTCAAGCAGTTTTGTTTTGGCAAACTCACGCGGTTTCTCTGAGCATAAGTTGGTGTTCCGTATAAAGAAAGTTTTCTAAAACCCAAAAGCAATCTAATCGGTTCAAACACATTTTTATCTTTAAATACAATTTTTCGTTTCTTCAAATTAACTTAGTCCTTTTTTTATCAACAAAATCTATTTTTTATTTTTGCAAGATATACGTGTACTTTACTTACTAATAAATATGTAAAAACTGGCGGTGGAGGATTAAATAAGCTAGGATGCTCCGTCCATCTATTGCTGTTTTTTATAATATGACGTGGGTTAAGTTAATCCTGAGCAAGCAATGATACTAAAAAATACGGCATACCAAATTACATGGACAGTGACAACAATAGTAGGGACAGAACAGAACAGCTGTATTGACTTGCAGTAATGGTTTAAGTATATGCCTTTTCAGTTCATGCTACTGTACTACACTGGTTGAATCCTGAAAATGTTCAGCCTTTCAGTGCTAGCCAATTTTGACAAATCCTGTCCTTCAGTTCCCGCTACAAAGTTTTCTCACGATGATGGCGCGTCATGTATAGTGATACAGCCTTCAGATAGAACAAACTTCAAAACTTTAACTGATATCTATTTTACAAATTGTCGAACCGGCTGGTCAAACTTAAGTCATGTCAAAATTTGAATTTGAAAGAAGCATTGTTTTTCCATTTGGCGTTTGTTAGTTTTTTGACACTGTAACGTAAATTCAATTTTTTTTTGTAAAAGAAAACCTAAACCACAACCCTGCCACTTTGCATTTTCACAGGTTGGGCAATATGGATGATTTAGTAAAATTTATATGGTTTTTTTTGACAATTTAAGTTTATCCATTTCCCTGAAATCGTTAATATTTGGTGCAAATGGTACTAATGAAGATTCTTTACCTCGGTTGTTGCTTTCCTGTGTCTTTTTTATTTTATTATTATATTTATATTTATTATTATAAGAAACTCCTTAAGACCCATCTTTTTAAGATAGCGTTTGACTTAATTTAATCAACTAATTTTAAAATTTTAAAATTTAAGCATATTTAAGTTCAATTAGCTTGTTTCAGTACCTAAGTAATTATTGTGTATTTATGTATTTGATTAGTTAACATATATAGTCCTAATTTACACTTTATCTATTGTAAAGCGCGCAAGAGCATCTACTTATGATTTGCTGCGCTATATAAGATTGGACTTTATTATTATTTATTACATGTGAGTTTACAATAGCACCCATGTTCCCCAACATGTTCCCCTAAGAGGTGTCTCACAATAGACCACCCCACTAAACTATTCCATGTACATTCTGGGATTACTACAGGGCCATTTCTGGTGAACAATCCATTTAGAACAGAAAGCTTGACGATTGTTTGAGGAACTCCGAACGAAACTTGACAAAAGTCACTTCTGAACCTTTGATCTAAAGGCCCGTTACGTACAAGAAATTACACACAAAGAAACAAAAACAGGGGCCTAGAACCGAGATTAAATTGTTTTGTTTGTGCCGTTAGCCCAAAATCTTAAAGTCTCAAAGTTTTATGGAAATCGAACCAAGCTTAGTGCTAAAGTTCCCTTTAATCAGTAATGGTTCGATTGCATTATGGCATCTTGTACGAAAAAGCTAAGCTGAAGATTTAGGTTTTTTAATGAAAAACTGAGTTGAACAGGACGTCAAACAACGTAAAGATTGCAAATTGAAAAAAAACACAATGCCTTTTGTACCATTAACATCAATTAATCATGATTAAGTACCAGGTATTTATTTTTCAGAACTCTCAAGTTGAGATTTGCTAATTAAGTGAGGTTTCCAGAGGGTTAAAATTTTTGTTAAGGTGGGTCCAAGGGCAGCTCCCCCCTGGAATTTTTTTTTCAAATTTTAAAAGTTAAATGGTGTATTTTATAGTACCAAGTAAGAAAGGCAAAATAAGTCGATTTGCAACATGTTAAAACACTTTTTGTCTCAAATATCTCTGAGAACTTTTAAAACCCGTAACACCAGTGTTTCATGCACTGTGGCTAGCATCAGACTCAAGAACCTAGGGTGAGTTAAGCTTTTATTAAACAAACGTCCTGGAATTTGTTGAGGTGCCGGCATTTGCTAACTAAAGGTTCGGATCTTTTGTTTAACAGGTTCCACTTGTCGTGTTTAAAATACATAACTTCTCTGCTAAGCATAAATTGCATGCCTTTGTCCCCGCCGTGTACGCTTTGGCGCGTTTCAGCATACACAATCTTTTTATGTAAGAACAATTTTATAAGAACACGAACCTGGATTTTGGCCACAATTTAAGAACAGGCTAAGAAAAAACTGAGGCTGACTTTCTCAAATGTTTTAATTAAAGTCATTTGTAGGAAAAAGTTTTTACTACAGCCATTTCGGACTGAACTACAGAGTAAAACACACGTTTTCAAACAATTTACAATTTAACCAATACATGAATACTTTAATAATAATTATTCCGGGGTTATTCTATATTTTAATGATCTTCTGGATTAAGAACAGATTAAGAATATTTTAGCCTGAAAACTGGTGAAAGTTTAAGAGCAGCCAATCTCAGTTAGAATTTACTGGTTCTGATATATATATAAAAAAGAGTGTAGACCATTTGATGCTGGCTTCCTTCAATGTTCCTTTCCAGTTATTTTATCCTTGCTCTGCGCTGCAATGATCCTGATATTGCATGGTATTGTATAAGTGCATTAAGATCATACAAAAGAACGATGAGGGCCGAGTGAGTAGGGAGTCTCAAGCTGTAGCGCGAGACTTAAGAACTCTCTTATTCCCATAAGGTCTCCCAAACTCGATCCAATCACCCACATCGCTAGTCCTAGTTCAGCACTGAGGACAAAACTCCATAATTTACACCGCTGCTTATAGCTTTTGTTTACGCAGTTTACAACTTGAGTTTTCTTAACAGGTAACCTTTAAGTAGCCTATAATAATTTATTAATATTTTGGACGTTGCGGTTGATGTTTCTTGTGCCTTGTAGCACTCCCCTTTTATAAGCAATGTACTATTAAAAGAATGCAGAATGTTTTGTACATATCCATGTAAACAGGATAATAGCAAAATCATCGTTGTTGTAAAGCGTTGTACTTAACAGTAGCATTCAAGCTCGCGTATTAAAATGTTGAAAAGTGTTAGTTAAATATAATTTTATCTATTTTAAAAAAAGTTTATAGTTCAAAACTAAACATGGTAAACTCTGAAATAAAATAATGCAATGTAATATATAGAATAGAAAATGACAAGTCACGAAACTTGCCTTTATATATATTCTAAGGCTTGTTTTCTGGTACAGTAAAAGTCAATTTTACCGATCAATGTAATCGAAGCCATTAAACACGACGGCAAATAATCCATCTAACACAGATCTAAAAACTATGGTGAAATTATTAAGAATGCATTTTGTTTCAGTAGATAAAGCACCTTCACAAATTAGACTCTTCAGATTTTTTTTGCAATCCGTTTTGGATGAATTACTGCTGTTGAGTTTAACACTGACGGATTCAACTTAACATCGAAGTCATTGCTTTTAAGGCGCACAGAAGTTTAAAAATTTATACAAATTATTAAGTTAATCCCCCAAGGAAAAAGCATAAAATTCCACTAAAACTTAAGGTTTAAAACGCTGCTAATGGAGCTCTATTTATTTAGCGGCTTGCTGTGCAGCAGTTTTAGTCCGCCTGATAGCAATTGGTAAGGAATGTTAGCACTTCGTAACACGCAACAGTCAACCTGCAGGATCGCTCTTGAAATTTGAAGTTAAGCGATTGAGACGCCGCATAAAAATAAAATGCAAACTAATAACTTTTTTAAAAGTCGACGGCAGTTTCTCAGTTGGCCCTATTGCAGTTTTGACAATGTTCTCGGCAATTACGCTTGTAACACGGTGACAATGCTGCGAATACTCGTAACTATTTCCGCAAAAAAAAATCAATTTCAGAACATAAACGTAGAAACTAATCGTTAACTATAAAATGGGAAAAAAGCAGTGACTCTAGCTTTCTGTCATTAAGTATTATAACTCATTACAATCCTTCATCCACTTGTGAAAATACTGAACACCTCCTCACCTATTAGTATTACACGCAGTTGTTGTTCCGGTGACTCAAATCCACGCTTCTCTCCCATGAAATACCAAGCTGTGTTGTAACCTTTTGCAGCAAAGTTGGATACTCGAGTTACAGTTTACGATGAAATGAAAGAGAGCAAAGCCTTCGTTTCAGGAAATGGTAATTACTAACAAAAACTGACAACCTGACACCTGAGAACAGCATAATACACATTTATATGCGTCACAAAAGCTATCATCGTTTGAATTTGAATAATGCCATTTAAAAAGTCCCACTTTGTGGCATGGTCTGTTTGCTTTAAATTAAAATCGTTTCAACAGAAACTGGGTTGCGGTAAATAGGTCGTGATTAATTCTGCAAGCACCATGCGCTACGCAAATCTTAAAAATCTTGTAATTCGTAATGACGTTTTCAAAAATATTCCTAAACCAAAGTAAACAAAGAGATAAACATTACAAACAAGATCCCCATCCATTTCTGTGAGGACATTTTTACTTAATGTCTATTGTTTCAGATGAATAAATAATTTGTTTGGGTCAAACTGATTCTTTTATAGTTTTTATCGGATTGATATCAAGATAGACAGGGAACATTTCGCTTGGAAATAGGCACCTATATCAAAAGTTGTGTCTTTTAACAAAAAGGGAATTCATTGTTGTGTGTTTCGTTGAACTGCAGCTAACAAATAATAAACGATTACCGGACACCGTTTCTCAGCAGGCGGGGTGTTGATGCAAGGGAGTAAAAAAACTCGCATCATGCAAAATAAATTATTGTGTGAAGAAAAAGAGTTTTAAGGAAGTGTATAGGTTTCAAACTTTTTCTACATTTTGATCAATTTCGTAAAATATATAAGTTTTGTTAATAGTAGTAGCCAGTCTTATGGGATTCAGCACAGTTTTAACTTTAAAAGTGACGTGTGCAATAATTTTTCTTCAGTAAACAGCAAACAGAATCTGAGCATGCGTGCATAAAAATTGCATTTGGTTCAGTTAAAATCATCAAACGCCGTTTGTTTGCAACATATGTATGCTGGGATTTTCATCAAGTTCTCAGAGTAAAAGTTTAAAGGTTTATGTTAAACATGACGTTTTCAACAATGATTTCGGTTGATACAAAGTTTCGGTTCATAGTTAGCAATTGTCTATTTTTCAATTGTCATTGTCCAGCGACCACAAGGATAAAATCAAGGAACGTACTTGAAAATACTTCGAAGTAACCACAGTCGGCTGAAAACACAAACAACGGTTCTCTGCACTCTGTTTTTCTAAAATCCATCAAATTCAATGTCCGAATCATCGCCTTCATCGTCGAACATATTCATTACTGCAAACTGTTGCTGTGACTACCGGTATATTTGTGTTAATTAATAAACAATAAAACTGTTCTGGTTTTGTTGTGATTTTGGAATATCTTCCCGAAAGGGTCGGCGTTGTCATATCCTTCGTCCGGCTTTCCTTTCGTTGTCAATTCCTGTCGCGTCGATTAGGCATGCACCAAATGAATGCAAATTCTGGCACGATTCCTAAAGACCAAATCACTGCTTTCGCATGCAGTTTTTTTTTACTGTTACAAAATAGTAAAAGTATGAAAATTGCAAAGCTGTTTAAAAGCTAGAAGCGAAACCAGCAGTTACAATTGCGGCAACAAAGAACCAAGCGCAATCAACTCATTCACAAAACGATCACGCAACGCGAACTGAAAAGTCTGAAAAGGGGAGTGGGCGATTACTCAGTAAATATTATTCAGGCTTTTTTTTATAAGAACCAATAAATTTGGCCGAGGCTCATTGTTCGTAATTTTTTGGCGATTTGAACCTCAAATTGTTTTTAAATTGTTCTTATTTCTATATGTGGTTTAAATCGAATAAAAACTAATACATGTATTGGAAAACGAATTGCTTGGCAGGTGTATTTTTGATCATTCATCCCAGCAGATTTATCATGAATTCGTTGAGTCATTTTCCCGAGACGAATTCCAGTAATTATCCCATGAGCAGGATTAGATTTTATCCGCTCCTCTACAAGCTGATTTAGGTCAGGGAATCACACTTTCTTTAATAGCAAAGCTTTTGTATTTGTGATTCCTTGATGGCCCTCGTGGGCCAAGTCTACGATGCGTTTCTGTAACTTACAGGGAAATACGAGCTTTGTGCCGAGAAGAACGACTTGGGTTGTTGCACCGAATAAGAGTTCCCTTTTAATGTGTGCAAAGCTGATGTGAGCGTTGGGGTCTATCTCTGGCCATTTTGCGGGGACATGCCACTTGCCTGTGCGCACGGCTTCCATGACAGCTTGAAGAGTTAGGTCTCTCACTGTAGTCTCGGCGATCTCATTGAGTGAGAGTGCGGCTGGTGTAGATTTTGCGGCACCATAGTTTATGTATTCCTCCGCTGTCTGCCCTTTGCGGCTCTGAAAAGGCATGTGTTTGGATGGGTGACGAGACATGTAGTCTGCTGGATTTCCTTCCCCTTTCCGGAACCGCACTGAGATTTGGTAGGGTTAGAGTCCGAGCGCCCACCGTTCAATGTGTGCAGGTGGCTTTGACTTCGGGCTGCCGTAGATGACTTCAAGCCTACTTCAAGAGGCTTGTGGTCGGTATAAACATTGATAGGCTTTTCATAAACATACAGATGGAAATGTTCGCAGGCCCAAACTACAACCAGTGCTTCAGCTCTGTCTTCCTGTACCGTTGCTCTGTATTAGTCAAAAGTCACATGGGCGATTTGTCTCCGTGTTTGTCTCCGGATGCTGGGTTGATTTGTGCTAGTATAGCACCTAAGCCAACAGGGCTCGCATCGACGGTCAGCTCAAAGTCAAACTCTGGATTGAAGTACGCTGTAACTGGTGCATTAGACAAGGCATGTTTTAGTTGAGTCAAGGCATGGTCGTGTTTGCTGGTCCACTGCCAGGGCTGATTTATGTGAGTAAGCTCTCTCAAAGGCTCAGTGATGGTTGCATAGTTCTTGATGAACTTGGAGCAGTAGATAGTCATGCCTAGTAAGCTGTGCAGTTCGGGGGATTACGCGACATACCGTCAGCCGAGAAGACGTAACCACGGAAGTCAAGCTTGGGCTTGCTATATTCGCACTTGCGCTTGTTCAGGGCCGGGCCTTGTCGCGTAGCCGTTGAAAGACAGCTTAAAGTGTTCAATTGTGTTCCTCTTGGGTCTTGCCATAGACCAGTATGTAGTTGATGGAGTTGACAACCCCGTCGATTCCTTCTAGATTTTAACGGGTTGCATTCAGAAACACTTCCGCTGCACTAGAAATGCCAAAGTTGAGTCGTTTATAGCGCATAGGTCCCAGATGGGTGCTAAATGTAGTCATGTATCGCGATTCGAGGGTGATGTCCAGTTGATTGTAGCCCTGGTTGAGATCAAGTTTACTGAAGACAGTTGCACCGTTGAGGTCACCGATGATCTCCTTGATAGCGGGAGTTAAGTGCCGTTCTCGCTTTATGGCTGTGTTTGCTTGTCGCATATCAACACAAACTCTTATTTTGCCTGGGGATTTGGATTTAGGGGCTACGGCGATTTGAGACACCGGGGGGGGGGGGGGTTCCTTCAACTCTCTCTGTGACTCCCAGTTCTTCACCTTTTTTTAGCTGCTTTCACACATGGAACGGCACACGTCGATGGGGTTGTGCCACTGGAGGCACTGACTCGTCAATGTGAAGCTTGACTTGGTAGTTCTTAAGTTTCCCAAGCCAGTTGAACAGGTCGTTTTTACCTGTTGGTCAGTTGTTTTACAGAGCCAGCTGCTTGTGGCTGTAGAGGTTTGACCACTTTGCTGAGGTCTAGATCGGCCGATGGTCGCCAACTGAACAGTGAGCTGCTATTGTACTGTACGACATAAAAGGTTTCGTTGCGCGTAGCCGAGTCGGAAGTGATTTCGGTCGTGAACTTTCCACGAACGGTCAGAGGTGATTTTGATTGGTATGGGTAGTTCTCGACCCGTGTTTGCTCAGCGGGGCGATTTTCTCGTAAGTCGATCTCTTTGAGAATGTTGATTCTTGAGGCTGAATAGGCCATGATGGTCAGCGGTGTTCCCGTGATGTGTTACATTGAACAAAGGCTGCTTGTTTCGGTGGCTCTTGAACAATTTTCTCACGGACTGTTAAAATGTTTCGTACTCATCGCTGCCGTCCGTGCTCTGTCTCGTTGATTACGTGGACGGCCTTTCACGTTCCTGGGCGATGGCGCTGGCGATTTGGTTTTTCAGCCTTGTGTGGCTGTGTTTGTCGCTGTTTGCGTAGACCCACGGACTGGAAATGAGACAACTTGCAACACGATCTACATTCGAAGTCGTAAGCTGGACATTTTGTTTTTCCACCTTCGTTAGGGTACTTTCCTCCACAGTTTCGGCACTTGCTTTGGCAATCGCTGCGTTCCCCACTGTTACGACCTTCGCGCTTGTTGTAGGGTTTTTGTCGCGACCGCCATATCCGGCTGTCATTCGGTTGACTGGCCTTTCTATCTCGGGCTATTTGTTGTCTTCCAGGCTATTGGCTTGAGTTTCTGAAAGTTCCTTGGCCTTTCCCAGCTTGAGATGCTTGGTAAGCGTGATCGCTGGATCGGCAAGGGCAAGGAGGGATGTTGACGTTGATGAGGTGATAGTAGCTGGACAACTTAAACACGCCGCCGCCGTCATCAACCGCTGAACCGTCACCACCTGACGGTACTTCATGCTTAGGAACACCGCGAGGAAACGATCCACGCTGACTGCCACGATGGTAAAACACGACATGAAGAAATACACTCGATGCAGAAATACGCCATGCCGAGCTTGCAGTACACGTCAGAGTTGTTGTACATCTCTGCGACTCTAACTGCGGCAAAAGGCGACTGCACGATGAAACCGTTTCGGGCCGACGCAGAAATCCGAAAACGCCAACGTGCACAGCAGGACATAGGAGGGTTTATGGAGGGCAGTCGTCCTCACAATCGCCATAATCACCAAGGCATTTTCTATGATGGTTCCAATGGCAGGATGCAACTGAGTTAGGATGTTAGTTACTGGGAAATGCTCATTCAGCTTAACCCAATATTTCATTTGCGTACAAAGGTATTCGGTCATTTTGCAATCAGACAAACAAACAGTGGTGTTTTGCAGAAAAGTGTTGCACAGGTCCCAAATTTACAACCATCTTCACTAATTGTTAGTTGTCGCAGATGTAAAGGTAGCATTCACTCTAAGACAAACGCACAGGGTATGGTTAAATTGGGTGACCTCGCTTGGCTTTTGTCGAGACATGCCAGCTGAATTATGTCGCCTCAAACAAAAATAGTACCAAATATGAACGATTACGTGTTACGATAACTTTGTTTTCTCGACTGAAACATGAAATGTCGTGCATATATGTTTTCACCAAGCAAGTCTTTCAGTTTCTGTTTCTGTTTTCGTTAAATTGTGTATGCCTTTATTCAGTTACTTAACTGGCAAGCATTCCTTTTGAAATTCTTCTGACTGATACTAATTAAGCCCCGTTTCAGTCAGATTTGATGAATATTACATTTTTAAAAGGTAGGAATATTTATGGTGGTACGAGATTCATGAAAACGATAACAAACATGGACCAAAACTTGTTTAGAAAAGTTTATTACAAATTGCGACAGATTTTATTACAAATTGCGACAAGGTGTTATTACAATCTGCGAGAGGTACGTTTTGACAAATTGCGACACGTTTTATTACGAATTGCGACAACCGTTATTACAAATTGCGACAACCGTTATTACGAATTGCGACTGGTATTACAAATTGCAAAAACCGTCATTACAAATTGCGACAGGTATTACAAATTGCGACGTTATTAGAAATTGCGACAGTACACTCCCCATCTTTGTAGTCGTTTATCATGACAGTGCGCTTAATTTTGTTTCTTTTTTTCGTCCCACTGTCACTGTATCTTGTTTCACTACTCAGCTAAAGGCCTGCTATATGGTGTCGCCATCAGTGTTAGGCGATTCAATGCATCAACCTTGAAACCTTGAAATCTTTAAATATGATCTTATTTGCACTGTTAGACGAGACTAAAATCAGATCATTTCATTACAGCTTGTAATAACATGATTCAATAACAGAAAACTGTGTTAAAGATGAAAAAAAGAACCGTACTTGGGCATTGATGCGAGTTGTTTTTCACTAACATCTGAGAGAATTAAATTTTCATGCATATATTTTTTTTTTTGGTATTTGGATTCCACATACAAACGTTTTAGTTCAGAAAATAGAAATGTTCTTTTCTGCTGTTGATCACTTAGAACTGTGTTCCTGTTACTGATTTATCTGTCGAGGCTCACTGATAATAATTACTGATGTACACGACAAAGCGAAAAGGTCGCGTTAGTCTTTTTGGGAAGCAAGATGCGCCAACACCAGCTAAAAACGAATTCTCAAGTGTAATCACTTATAAAGGCTTCTACACCGGCTTGTACTACCATCATTTGATATATCCTGAATGCAGTGGCGCACATGCCCAATGTTGTTTCCACTACACAGAGTCCATGTTACATTTCTTAAAAATCAAGCGCGGCGATGATATATATTTCTTCTTTTGACTAACCTATATTCTCTGGGAATGGTTAATATGAGCCACGGAACGGTCAGTGCTTACAATATTTGCAGCGATGCTTGAAGTTCTTAATTAATTAAAATGCCAAGCCTTCGAAGAATTTGTGGATTTCCATACCTCCAAACACATATTGACCGTTCCCCGTTCCTGATTTTACTAACGTCTCGTTCTCCACCATAAAACGCGCGAAATGCAATCCAATACAATCCAAGCTTTCTAAAATTTCCCCATGGGAGCATCCGGCCCCAGCCCCACCTTAGCCTGCTAGCCGGCTCTCCTGTTGTTTTTTTCCGAAAATGTTTATGTGGCGCGCGAAGGACAAGGGGTTGGGGACTGGGGAAGAGATCAGTCCCCAACCCCT
>JAOBYE010113338.1:0-19451 GCA_025403585.1 Parazoanthus swiftii | reverse complement strand
GTAAGAAACCGACCTCACCAATCAGATACGAGTACACATATCCGGGCGAAAGCAAGAACAAGATATCGGTATCCGTTCCGCAGACTGTGTATACCGGAGGTTTAGACTGGCTGCAACGCAGGCTACCAAGTATACTCCTCCTCCAGAAAACAGTTGATCAACACCCTAGGGTTGTTCGTTGGAGAAGTTTTATGTGCAATGCACTTCAGAGGAAAGACATTACCAACAATGGAATGGCCAAAGCACTTACCTGCAAAGTGTGCATTCCCATGTAGAGGCGACTGAGACTAACCAACATGCAGTATGCAAGGAAAAACACCACTCCATATGACAAGGGATACTGAAAAAATGACAGAGATGTTGGCATACTATAACAACAGATCATCTTCATCTGTTTGTGGAAAAATATAAAACAATGAATATTATACTCTGAGGGTAGCCTAGATATGTTATTAGATATGTAGTTGTTTAATGCAAAACCAAGAGGGAACCCGTTTACCCATATATACAGGGTTCTTGCACTTTTTCAGGAACCCAAATCAAGGACTTACAAGGACTTTTTAGGTCATTTTCAAGGACCTTGGCACTCAAATTCAAGGACCTTTTACATTAAATAGGAACTATATATGTGACTATATGTTTGTGTGATGTATATATATCACATGTCAAACATCAGCAAGTTTATTACCGGTTGGACAAACAGAAAATATTTAGACATGGAGATTTAAAGGAAAAATTAGTTTTGCGATTTGTGCTTGAAACTTACACTTTTAACACCGAAAACAAAACAAAATTCCAACTTTGACTGACTTTCATTTATTTTCAAGGACTTTTCAGTAATTTTCAAGGACCTGAGTCTAAATCCAAGGGTTTTCAAGTCCTTGAAATCAAGAAATTAAATTCAAGGACTTTCAAGGACCGCAGGAACCCTGTATATAGCTTCATCATTCACTCACAGTTAGCAATCATTCTCCTACAAGGCCAAAAAACTTTTTTCTTTCTACTTTTATTATCACATTGTTCCAAATGTCAACGTCAGATAATTTCATTTTAAATATGGTTAATAAGTATAAGTTCTATTCTACAAGCATAAAACAGTGTTGAATAAGTCAAGCTGTATCTAAAACTGTGCAGACATCTTTCCTATGGCACAGCTTTATTATTAATTACCTGTCCCTCACATTTGTTAAATGACAATTCAACATAACACACGATTACAGCTGTTTGCTCAATGGCTTACAGTACTTGGCTACATGAACATCTCGGAGATGAAGATGCTTGCATACAGCAAAAATGTTTGTTTTTTATAACTGTGCAACTTCATGCATTGCTGTAATTATTGTATTCCACTACACAACTATTATTTCTACTTCTTATATTGGTGTGGCATTTATAAATACAAAAGCCCAGTTTCTTTGATGAAGATATGGCAAATGAATGGTAAGTGGGAACTTTCCAACTTAGGTTTAATACTGACTACAACATTTTTATTTGATCTTGACCTCAGATAGACAACATTGTCATTATGTTGTACTTAATTTTAAAAAAAAGAAACTCATGTTTCACTATATTATTTGACCTACTTCACCCCTCAGGGAAGTTATTTGAGAGTTGACTGACTGCTTTTCTAGCTTTGCTCAATTATTAAAAAAAAAAGCAAAAATGTACAAAAAAATATGCATAATACAGTGAAAATGTAGGACTCAAGATTTTCCAAAAAGTACTCATGAAACTGAATTATCCCGCATGCCTGTTTGCGAAGAGGTAATGTAATACAGAAAAAATTCTGCTCATCATGTTTCACAATATATTGAATGTCTGAACTTTGGACAGAAAAAAACAGCAGGTCAAAACTGAGAAACAGCACAGAAATTGGTGCAAACCCCAAGACAATCAATGAACCACGAAATTCAATAGAAAAGGCAGCTTACTACCTGCATAGACAACAAGTACAAATTACTGAAAATGTACACAAAGCTAGCCGCAATTGTTTGAACGGTAACTTCTCAACACACAACTGTTGCATGGAAAGTTCGAACTGCGTTGATTGGCAACAAAGTCGGCCAGGGGGTCGAAGAGCACATATTCTTCGGGCTCACATCTCGAAGGTCAGAAGAAAAAAACAAATAAACAAAAATAAAATTCATTTTCACAAATCATAATAATAAGAAAAAATTACTCGCATTTGCAGAAACGCATATAAACACTGAAAGTAGATTTTAGAACGGTGTTACATGCAAATGATTTAAATTACTTTAACATGTTGACTTTGCCGGGCACCATTCCGTAAAACTATTATCAAGTTAACCAAATCTGATATTAGCCGACTGGGCAAATATCAATAGAATATTATCAAGCTCACACAAACAGAAAACAGAAAACATCGCTGAACAAATATTGTTCGAAAGCAATGCGGCAATTGCCGAGAAATGCATACAGTTTAAAAACCAAAAATCGCGTTTTAAAATATTAGAAATGTAAATAGTGTAAGTCAACCACTACAAATTAATGCAATACCGAACGAAAAACTCGGTCGCACCCAGTGACCCTACTTGCAACAAAATCAAAACCTATTTAAGTAAGCTTACCATGTAACGATCATATGTGAAATAAACCAAACAAAATGGAACAAGAGTGCCGACCATGGCATGAGTAGACGGCATTCCAAATTCGAACGCGAAGCGCTTTTCCAACGATATTACAGGAGGGCATGGCGGTCTTGGCCATTGAATTACGTCTTTTGTAGCTTGGCCAAAATACATAAACACTGACCACAGAAGAACCATTCTTCGAGCAACAAACTCGTCCAAGTTCCAAAACACGAAAGGGAAGAAGGTGATGTAAAAGATCTCGTAACCAAGAGTTGAACCAATCGTGAACAAGATATGCAGAAATGTGTTGTACTCATAATGGTCGTTCTGAAACAGAAGTTCAAAGTCTTTCTTCAACGACATCGTGTCTCCTTCATCTTCCGACCTAACAAACCCATTTTTTACCATGCCATTCTTCACGACACCATTCTTTAAAGATCCATTATCGTGGACGTGAAATCCATTCCGATAACCATTGACCGTGTAGCCATTTCGATAGCCGTTT
This sequence comes from Parazoanthus swiftii, assembly GCA_025403585.1. NCBI lineage: Eukaryota > Metazoa > Cnidaria > Anthozoa > Zoantharia > Parazoanthidae > Parazoanthus > Parazoanthus swiftii. The sequence goes on along the minus strand of JAOBYE010113338.1, from coordinate 16,355 downwards.
CTCTTCTCCACATAGCCGTTGAGGTGGTGGTCATGTGTGCCATTGCATGGCGCCTTTTCCTCAATGAAAGTGTCGTCCTTTGGTTTTTTTTCCCTCAAGCCGCATAGTCGTTGAAACTTCGCCACCAAATACGGGTCAGCAAGAGCTCGAAGCATGTCAATCAGGCACGAAGATGGAACTGCAAACACGACCAGTACAACTAGTACAGACTCAAATGAGAAACGAGCGTGACAACCGCCAGACTTTAGACACCTCCCATCTCCAAGCACCTTGCCAGGTTGCACAATACCCGCGTGCACAACACAATAGAAACTCCATATTTGGAGGACGAAAATGGGGTGATCGGAAAAGGATGACATCATCCAATCAAAAAATCTCGTGCATGATTTCAGGTTAAATTTTTTAAAATTTTGTGAAGACTTCCTGGCTCATTGCCCATTGTAAAATGTTTCCTGGGTCAGTGCTCTCATCAACTGAATTAGTACACGGGATGAAATTTTAAACTCCTAACTTGACATCTGATTTGAGTTTTGGGTGGCGTTAGAAATAACAGCTTTTTTTCAAAAGTCATTCACCCAAAGTTAAAGTCAAGGAGGGGAAACTCCCATCATATAAAGGATATACTTTTTACCTTCCAGCACTTAAGTTTTGTTTTATTTAGAGGTATTACTTTTAAAATTCAGGGCCCAGTTGCTCAAATCCTGACTAGTACTAATCCTGGGGGGTTACTCCCTATAGTTGGATGCCAGGGGGAGCTTGCTGTATTTTTGGGGGGTTAAAATTGGCAATCTAGTATTTTTAGGGGTTTTCTCGAGCAAAACCTTAGTCTTGAGAATACCTGGTATTTTTAGGGGTAATCCTGGTTATAATAATGATAAATTATACACTAGTCTTGCAAAATATTGAGAACAGTGTATTTGATGGATAAGGCTAACAATAAATGGCATTTGATTTTTATATTACTGAAACATTGCATTATAAACACAATATATAAGGCAGAGAGGTATATTTTTGGGTAGCAAAATCTGAGGGCTAGGTATTTTTTAGGGTATTTATTTAGGCTTTCCAACGAGCTCCCCTGACAACTTACAAAGGGAGTACCCCCTGGGGATTAGTACTAATCAGGCTTTAAACAACCAGGCCCTGTATGAAACAATTTTATAATTACTAAATATTTAATCCTTTAACCCCAAACATGGCTAATGATGTGTTGCTAAATTCTCCTAAATGGTGTTCATACTTTCCTTTAAAAACAGCCATTTGGGAGATTTTTGCTTTTCATATTCAATCAGTTTGCAGTGTGTGATCAATTCCTATATTCTCACAATATGATGGAGAGGGAGGGGGTCCATAGGATTTTTTTGGGTCTATGAAAGATGCTGGGATTTTTTTGAGGTCATAAAAACACAGGGTTTTTTTTGGTATTGTATTTTTTATCAGCTCAGATCAATAATTGCTCATAAAATGCAATATACTGCTTGTGTGGTGTTATGGGATAATTCTGAAACTGTAATCTATTTAAAAGTAGTTACCACTCCAGGCACATCTAGGATATAACAATCTTGAGATAAACATTCAATAGCAGGCTAATAGCCACCTGTATTTTTTGTATACCCTAGGTGGCACTTCCCCATATATAGCTTAGATATCAATATAAAATAATTATATATTTTAAGCGCTATTTTCAATTTGTTTCCGAACTTTCCAAAAAATATTCCTATAAAAACTGAACTACAAGGGATCCAAGAAACAAAAATTATACCCGATTTATTTACCATACCAAAATAATGTCATTACCGTTAATCTGAGAAGTTTGTTAATTTGTAGCACAAAACTGTCTTGTTTTATCTTGCTCTTAAGCTAGAAATTGATATGCAGGAAGAAAAGACTAAAATTTCCAAATTTTTCCAAAGACCACATACTTCTCAGACCCCCTCCCTGCCATCCAGAAATAAAAATACTGTGAACTGCAGCTTATAAGCCCTGGGCTTATACAAGTTCATAAGGGGTTTTGGTTGGGTTTATAAACAGGGGCGGCTTATATCCGGATGAGCTTATAAGCAGATGGAAAAAACGTTTTGCAATGAGCAACAGCACTGTTGACCGACGTATGATTTAAATTTATTACTCTTACAACTGAAGCCTTAAAATGGCAGCAAAAAATTAAATTCAGTTAAATTTCAAAACAAAATAAAAAATGTAACAACGGGAACGTAACTGGAACCCAACAAAATGGAAGTTCAGAGCGCATCCCTGCCATCATTTGGTGAAATATTGAAATAAAGATACAAAGATTGTTAATAATAAAATGGTAATAAAGTTATTGTTCCGTAATCTTTCCCAGTTATTTGTTGAAGTAATAGTGTTCTCTGAGAGTGCTTAATGTTAATAAAACAAGAAAAACTGGAGGGGGGCTTATATCCAGGCGGGTTTATTATTGGATGTATTTTTTTGTTTGCATGTAGGTGGGCTTATAACTGGGGGGGGGGGTTATAAGTGGAAGGGCTTATAAGCGGCAGTTTACGGTATACTACTTATAAATTTACCAGTTTAACCTTGATGTTTTCTAGAACTACACAATGTCAAGGCCAAGGTAACTCTGTTCAATTTTCTTTATTGCTACCAAAACTTCGTTCAGGTTTGTCTCACATTGTTCATATTATTGTCTGTCTCTCTGTTTATCTCTGTTGTACATGTACAACTTTACATAGTGTTCTACACAGTCACATCCCAGGAATCATGTACAGGGTTCCCACACTTAACTCTTTCAGCCCAACCAGTTTATTAACATCCATCTTCTCCTTATTATGTTAATACAGTGTTTGTTGTTTTGTTGTGAGAATGTAGGAAAGGATCACACACATCAAGCTATTTAATGTGAAAAGCAAAATTCTCCTGAACAAAGTATAAATACCATTTGGGAGAATTTAGCAACACATCTCTTGCAATGATTGGGGCTGAAAGGGTTAACTCAACAATCATGAAATTCACTGACTTTTCAAGAACTTTCAAGGGCAGACTTTTCTAGCAGATTCAAGAACCTTCTGTGAAAAACAAAACTTAAGTTTTTAAAATGAAATAAAAATTTCTCAAAATTTTCAAAAACTTAATTGCAGCTGGTAACTGATTCAAGCAGATTTTCAAAACCTCCATGACAACTGATTTTTTGAGGGTTTTGCAGCCTGAAACTTGTTTTTCTAAATGCAAGGACTCCAGAATTTTCAAGGACCATGGGAACCCTGGATGTGTACAGGAAAGTTCTAAAGTATATGTTTGTACAAATATTTATCATATAATGATTGTATCCAGGACACAATTTCAATTATTTGTCTTTGATACTTGTTTTCCACTGTGAGATCAAACAAACATGACTGTACACATGTACATGTATTCTTGAAAAGTCTGTTTGTAGCACTTGCAGTTATAATTTATAAATTTCACTGCCAGTTTACAAAATACTTAAATTTACTAACTGCTAGGAGTTTTAACTTTAGCAACCACAACTTATTACCAGAAATATACATAAATTGTCCAAGAACTAAGAATTTACAAGAACTTTAATTAATTGTAACATGCTAACAGAAAGTAAAGATGACAGCTGCAATGTAAGTTTGTTTACAAAAAAATACTGAAGACAAACACAAACAAGACAGACATTGTTTTATATAGATACAGCAAACAAAATGTATTATGGACACACAGACACAGCAGATAATCATTTGACGCATAAAGATAACCGTTGCTTGCACAACTGGAAAATTAATAATGCAGTGACTGTGTATAGTTTCCACAGAGAAAAGCTGCAACACTGCAGTTGGCAAGTACATGTATCATCAAGATTTTATCCATTCTGATGGTGACAATAGGGTGTTCTTCATTTGCTTTCATTGTAGCTGAACAGTGGAACTTCACTTCACTTACTGAACATCACAATTTGAACAGCAATCATCATCTCACAAATAATCGCATTGTTCCCATACCTAGCAATCCTGCAGGACAAAACCGGAATCTAATATTAATTAAAACTATTCTGACTTGAAACTCCCCTCAACATACCTGGGAGGGGAGGGGATAGTCAACCATATTTTGAATGGGCTGTGAAAAATACAAAGATCCCATAATCACAAATGTTATAAAAATGTACAAGAAAGCAAACAGAAAGTAACAAAGTCCTTACAATCAACAAAGAAACCAAGAGCATCACAATAACCAGCAAAACTTTTTAGCTTTTAATCTGATGATTGCTCATTGATGAAACAGTTTTATCCTTTTTTGAATTGGCAGTTGTATCCATTTCATCTATTATTAAATATATTTTTAGAATTTACAAGAAGCTGTAACAGAGAACAGACCCAGGCCAAATATTCCCATCATAACCCTTCCAGGTTTGTTACTTGCTGGCACTCTTCTGACGTTACTAAGTACAAGGTATCCTGCACCATATAATGTCGCAGCTCCAATGACTCTACAACTCACACAGTCAGGATCATAAGGAATGTCCAGTTTACGAAGAACACTTTCGTCTTTCTTCTGAAAAAGTAAAAAATTAATCAATTCAAAACTAATGTTTCATTGTGTTTTTACGTCTTAACTCTTTTATTCCAATCAAGTTTGTTAATACATATTTTCTCCTTATAATATCAGTAGATAATAAGTTGATTGGTTGTGAGAATAAAGAAACTGATCAACTATTGCAAAGTTAAGCAATGATACTAATGATGTCAGCTGATTGCTAACAAGTGATTGAAAAAGAAAACAGAAAGCACTTGGTACAAATTAAAATTTAAATAAATGTTAATGATGTTAATTATTAACAAGTTCAAGTTGGAATCAAGCAGTATAATTCACACATGCAAATTATTTGAAGGGTATAAAACTGTAAATACAACGATCAAAGACAACAGCAAGGCATTGCAAAAAAGTCAAGTTAATTATGACAGCTTTGTTTTTCACTGAGCATGAAGGTTCAAATGACTACTGGTAAGAATTTATAAGTTAGTCTTTATATAATATTTAAAGCCCGATAATCGATATTGCCAGTATGGAAAATTTTGGAATTACAAAGGTTAGGTAGAGGTGGAAAATGAGGTCTAACAAAATCTAAAATTTGTGACCTTTTGCAATTGAGATGGTAACTGCTTGGAGGACAGCTGCTGAAAACGTACTTTCTGGCGGTCCTTTTTGTTTGCACTTCATCCAGGCATGTGTTTATTGACTATTGACAATACTAGTATTGAGCCTGTAATTGCTGTCATCATTGCATTGAATGATCAAGGTGCCAACTCGAATGGACTGATTAGGCAAATCAAGCCACGCAACACTTCCAACATGTTAAAATAAGTTATAGTTCAGATTCAAAATTAAAACAGCATACAACTTACCACATTTCTATCTTCTTCTGTCATTATTGTTTGCCAGGCTGTATTCGTATGTACTGCTCATGGCCGAGTTAGACCTGGGTGCCGTTCCCGCTGGTCAGATTGCTCGCACTCTCAGGTGCACTGCCATGTTGGGAGTAAGTTTTCTGCTGCAATTACTTCAGCAAGTAGCTGGAAAATAATTTTAAATCCACATTCATCGTCCTTGTTAAAGGACTTTGCCTTCTGAGATCCTCACTGAAGACAGAATAACTATCCTTCAATCCACATAACTATGCCTGAAGCTGCAGCACCAAAGGCTGATCGAAATGCCGGCGCTCGAAAGGGACAAGCTTTCAAGGACAAGGAGAAGCCGACAGAAGTTCGAATGACAAATATTACAGCAGCAAAAGGTATATTGCTTTGAACATACTGAAATGTTAGCGGAACGTAGGTCTCAGATATTAAGTCTTTTTCTTTCTCAGCCGTTGCTGATGCAATCCGAACAAGTCTTGGTCCAAAAGGAATGGATAAAATGGTATGTTTATAGTTGTTGATGTCTCTGACGCTTTTGACAGCTGCTTCATGTGCTGAAAAGGCACGTGCCGGTATGGATGTGAATTGTTTCAGTTATATAAGGTTTATTTAGTTCTTCTCATCAGATGATATTTCAAAATTCTATTACTCATTTGTCAAGTGATAAATTTTGCGAATAATAATAGTTGACTGCGGGTTGATTTTACAGTGGGTGTGTAAAACAGTATTTAGCGAGTGCTGACACAGCAAATGTACAAGTAGTACTAAAAGTTAATGTGTAAAGACTGGGTGTGAACTGAAGGCATACAAACGATGAAGCCAGGGACAATAGTTCAGATTTGTGTGCCAAAAACTGAGCAGTCTATAAAATTGATATTCATATTGTATGTAACAATCATGTTAGCTTATATCTCCCAAAGCAAAAGTGAGATAAAATCCTTGGTTCACACCCACAACCTGTACCTGTTTTATTTATTGGATCCAATGTACAATTTTGGTAAAAACAAAAAGAAACCATAGAACGCTGAAGGAGGTGGGTATAGGATATACCCAAAATTAAAACGCCAAAAAAAAAATTGGTTGCAGCTGCAATACCAAGTTATTGTGTAGCCAGGTATCTTGTTCAGATTTACCTAGTCCACCATGTGACAGCGTTCTTTGGCTGCAACTCAGTGTAAATTTACTGATTGAATTTGCAGATCCAAAGTGGCAGTGGAGATGTAACAATCACTAACGATGGAGCGACAATCCTGAAGCAGATGCAAGTTTTGCACCCAGCTGCTAGGATGGTAAGTCATTGAGACAATGTTATAAAAAAATTATCATTTATTTTTACAGGGTGAGCTTAGTTGAGAAACAAAATGTATGTACTGATGGACTAGTAAAACTCAAATTTGACCTAATTAAAAGAAGAGTTTCATGGTTGTTTCATGCAAAGGGCCTCTTTTAAAATTAGTTTCTCTGATTTTTACTTTAAGTACATTGATCAAAAGAATAATAATTATATAGAGAAGCTATTCTTGTAAGAAACATACATGATGAAAGATTGATCAGGGTTCATATAGTCCTTGAAAGTTGAATTTGATTTTTTTTTTTGAAGGACTAAAAAACTGTTGAGTTTGGTCTTTGAAAATAGCACTGTAGAGTTAATCATATTTTTGTTGCTCCCCTGGGAACTTGCACCTTTGGTTCTCTTCTTCCTTTTTCGGAATTTTTAGATCTGCCTCTCTGATACCAATGTACATTTTGTTGATGTTTTACTTTTTATTATGTTTTCATCAATCAGTCAAGTTAGTTGCTGTGTATATGGGGACAATACACACATCAAGAGTTTCAAAGTTTCGTTTCAAATTCAAAAGTGGGTACTCAAGTGAGGCTGCTGTGTTTGGCAGTGTTTAACAATGGTCTAACTTAATGAGTGCTCACTTTTCCTTTGAATTTGGACCGGAAGTCTTAAACTCTTGATAAGTGTGTTGATGCTAACTGTAAAGACCTATCAGAGTTCACTATTAACATATACCGACTGATTGAACATGTAGCTATATTTGGAATAAAGTTTGATTGACATCAGCCAAAAGCAAAGTTCAGAGCAAAGGAAAAAACAGTGTTTATGCAGCAATGAATCTAGACAGTATTAAGTTGTTTGTTGTACATGTGTTGCTTCGAAAGGTACTCACACACAGTTTATTGGCTGTTTGTACTGTAGCTTGTAGAGTTGTCCAAAGCACAAGATGTTGAAGCTGGGGATGGAACCACAACTGTTGTCGTAATTGCCGGAAGCTTGCTCAGTGCCAGTGCTAAACTACTTGAAAAAGGTACGCAATAAAATTTATATATTTATGTTGTGGTATTTGCTTCTTTAGATGTACATAAATATGACTAAAAAGTTTCAATTGATATTTTTTTGTGTTGTTTAGGCATTCACCCAACAACCATCTCTGAATCATTTGAAAAAGCTGCACTGAAGGCTGTTGAAATATTGACAGACATGTCAAGTCCTGTCGCCCTCAGTGATCGAGAGTCATTACTGAAGAGTGCCACCACTTCGCTCAGCTCCAAGGTATGTATTTTTTTTACATTTTTGTGGTGGTATTTGCCGACTGGAGGCATAGCAACAGGACTCTTGGTCCTTGCAAGGCTAGTCTTGAAAGTAGGGGAAGAAGTGACATTCCACAACACCTGCATTAACCTACTCCTATCAACAAGTATGTGCACTGGGTTCTTTTAAGCTCCCCAGTAGAGCATTGAGAGACCAGTCCAATGGCTTAACGTCCCTGTCCACGGACGCTGTGGCAAAAGAAGGCCACCTAAAGTTCAACCCTCGATCAGGCTGGGGATTGAACCCGGGACCTTCTGGTTGGCAGTCAGAGGTCTTGCCAACTGTGCCAACCTCGTGCACATGATACAGTGATACCTGGACTTGCTGGTTTGGCTTGGTGAAAGACGTCAAGCATACATGGATCTAAGAGACTTTTTTAGCTCAACAGCAGTAGCAACAATATCGCTAACAGAAACCTATATATTAGTGTCCATGGAAATTACAGTTTACCGTTGAGTAAGATTACCTTATTCATATTAATTTTCACAGGCACTTTGTAAGAATTGAATAGGCATATTATATGGGATTAGATAGAATCATTATCATACCATGCCAAAGTATATGTTAGTATTTTACATCGAAGTTCTTCTCTGCATACCTAAATTTCATGATTTTTCCAAATTGTGGACATTGTGAAAATCACATGTAGGCTGAGTGACATACACTTACTTATTATTCCTCCCAACAAACAGTTTCCATGCCCTCTCACCTATTAAACATCATAAAAAATCCTTTCAAATTCACCCAAAGCTATGAGTAACTGTAAAAAATCAGGTTAAAACTTGTCATTCTATGATATCGTCTTGTTTATTGTAGTTTCTTGTTATTGTTCAAAATTAATTCTTTTCTTTTCTCACAGTTTCTTTTAAACAGTATATCCAGGGTGCATTAAGTACAACAGTGCAGCTAACTATTGGAGTTGTCCCATTTCAGGTTGTTTCACAGTACTCCAGTCTCTTGGCCCCAATTGCAGTTGATTCTGTCCTTCACGTTATTGACCCAGCAAAAGCAACGAATGTGGACCTTAGGGACATCCGAGTAGTAAAGAAACTAGGGTGAGAAAAATGGTTTCAGCTTTTGTTTATTGAAGATGACAGACGAGTTTGGGCTTATTAGAGAGGGATTGGGACCCTTACCATGTCCAAACAATGACATATATAAAAGCAAATAAAATACAGTGTCATTATATTTTTACATTACAAATGATAGCAAACACCTGAAAACAAAAGTATCAATGTCAGAGTTAGTGGAAATGTGCCTCACTGCTGTAGAAATAGAGATAAAAGTTCTCGAGTCTAACTCCTTGGTATTCAAGTGTTAATACTGTTTTGTGCTCCTCCAACTTTAATTTGTTTTTGTGGGAAAGAGTGGCAATAATAGTTAAATATTCTATTTTATGTGTATTTGCAGTGGAACAGTTGAAGATACAGAGTTGGTGGATGGATTAGTTCTGGAACAAAAAATTTCCCATTTAGCTGGAGGAATCTCACAAGTAGAAAAGGCCAAAATAGGTTTAATACAGTTTTGCCTGTCGCCACCCAAGACAGATGTAAGTGTTAAATACACATTTGATTTTTCCATAACTTCAGCTGCCTTGTTTTCCTGTCAACAGCAAAATTTTATATAACAATATAAAACTTGTTCATGAAGTCAACTGAGTTTTGAACTGAATAAGAAAAATTCACACATCAGATGAGAAGTTAAATATATTGTATTCAGGACTTAGTTTGGCAACAGATTTGCCAAATTTACTCCTAGAATCTGCCTCTAGGGAGCAAATTTGCAAATTGTAGGAGTAATACTTCAGATATATTTTTGTCAAAGATAGGAGCTCAGTGAAAGCAAGAAATGTTGCAGCTGGTACATCAGTGGTATTAAAAGAACTGTGACGCAGTTGATGACGACATTGCTGACAGTGCACATTAGTGGAAAAATAATGGCAACATTGCAGTTATAGCAGTCAGAAATAATGAGTCAGACTTAATTATCCGATGCAGTAGCAGCCCTGTCAGTTACAATAACACATTTGACATGCCATGATTTGTATCAATGAACAATGCCATCACAACATTCGGTACTATGCCCTTTATCAGTATAACAAGGCCCTGTTATGTTGCAAAGCTCTCAGTTCACACAAATTGAACTTGTCTAACTCTTTAATTTCATCACAACTCAGATGGAAAACCAGGTGATAGTTAGTGACTACACACAAATGGACCGAGTGTTAAGAGAGGAGCGACAGTACATTTTGGATCTTTGTAAGAAAATCAAGAAAGCTGGTTGCAATGTCCTTCTTATCCAGAAGTCAATTCTAAGGTATAATGTCAAGTGTCGTGAAGATAATGTTTGTCTTTAAATTTGTTTCCCCATTTTTTCACTCGAAAGGTGTTGTTCAAAATGTACTAAAAAAATTTACTTTTTGCAGAGATGCAGTAAATGATCTCGCACTTCATTTCTTGAACAAAATGAAAATTTTAGTTGTTCGAGACATAGAGAGGGATGAGATCGAATTTATATGCAAGGTAAGCTGTATAGATTTCATGTACATATAGATTTTCAGGTTTTGTACAAATGGAAGCTGTCATGTGATGAGTTTATTTCATAGATTTGATTAATTTTATTGATACAATAAATTCCCTTTAAAATCCCTCAAATGGTTTAAACCTGATTGGCCTATAATTCTTTTCTTTGACAGCAGCTGTAAAGTTTGCATTATTATTTTAATAAGTATTACTGACAATATTAAAATATTGTCCAAGCAGACAACTTAATTGGCCTGTGGGGAAGCTTTCTTGACTAGGATGGTGTTCAAGAGATGTTCATATTTTTTTGTGAAGGGCAACCAGTTTTCAGCTCTAATATACACACACCACTCACAAAAAATTTTGTTGCCTTTCTAAATAGTTGTCACAGACTGACGAACACAAAAAAAGTTTTTGACAGTTGAGTAATATCTGTGACCTAATGATCACTAACTCTAGTCCCTGTTGTTGCTATGACCGCACACAATGTTGCACCCAACTACAAGGGTGGACACATGTTGTTAGTAATATTACCAACCATATTTTAAATGTTCCCTGGCTGGAAATCCCTCATTTTGCACTAACTTTGAGTCTGGTGTGAAATTTTAAATTTTAAAGTCCATTTATCTGAATTGTACTATTTGCCTTGCAGAGTATCGGCTGCAAGCCTATTGCAAGTATTGATCACTTTACTCCCGAAATGTTGGCCTCAGCTGAGCTGGTAGAAGAGGCCGCACTTGGTGCTAGCAAAGTTGTCAAGGTGAGTTAAACTAGAAATTGGACTCTCAGCCTGTTTTCTAAGTAGGACAGTCTTTGAATTAAGAAATTTCTGAAATTAATGTGCAGGTGACAACAAGATAATTTTGAAGATACTATAACCATGATTTTGGCATAAAATTGTAGCTGTAATTTTTAGTGATAGACAAGGATCCAGTTAAGCAAATTTTAGTAGCAAAAATTTTATCAAATTAATTTAAAGCTTTGTAATTTTCATTAACTCTCTAAATTTGCTCAACTAACAAAACTAGCAAGAAAAGCTAAAACAAAATAAATTTGACTAGTTCTTTTTCTTATTGCTTTCTGTTTTGCAGGAACATTATTTAAACTTTGACTTATGGTTTAAATCTCCATTGAACACAGGTCACTGGTGTAGCTACTCCTGGACGCACAGTCAGCATTTTAGTGCGAGGTTCAAACAAATTGGTTCTGGAAGAAGCTGACAGGTCCATTCATGATGCACTGTGTGTTATCCGTTGCTTGGTGAAGAAAAAGTAAGCCATGGTTATACAAAATTTTTATCAGCTGTCACTTTGGGAGCAGCAACCCTAACCCTTTCAGCCCGAAACACACCATAAGGCATGTTGCTGAATTCTCCTCAATTGTCACTGTAGTTTTCTTGTAAACAGGTTGGGAGAAATTTGTTTTTCATCTTAGATAAATTTTTGTGTGTGATCAGTTGTATTATTCCCATTACCAAACAACTTTTTTTGTGTGGATAATTTAAGAAGAATTTACATACTGATAAACTGGCTGGGTCAGAAAGGGTAAATGTATATACATACAGACATTTAAAGTTGTTTTACGAAATTTGATGCCATGAGCAAACACAGTGATGAGTATATAAAATTATAATAACGTAGCTGTTACAAAGTAGGTTGACTTGTGCAGTTAAGTGCAATACCAAAATCACAAAGCATGATGGGATCTCCTATTTCTCTAGTTGCTGAGCTTGTTTCGTTTGGTTTGCATCCGAGTCAGTGGATGGCTTGCTGGATAAAAGACATGGTTCCCATGTTCTTTTTGCACACAGTTTTACCCTTTGCAGATGACAACATTTTTTGAAATAGTTGCTTATAAAATCAAGATGCCCAACACCCATGATGACGTTTAAGAAAGAAATGTTTGCAAACATGAGGTGATCCTTGAGAAAACATGCAAACTTGGACCTCGAAAAAGATGTTAGAAGTCTTCAAGTTTTGTTTTGGTAATCTTATTCAAATTCTGGGTTCAAATTTGAAATATGTTTCTTGTTATCTTGTAGGAAAAGTTACTTCTATCATTTTGATTTTATTTACTACACTTTGTTTCGCCAGCCTTTGATAAATGGCCAGCCTGTGAGCAGCATCTCAAAGCATATACATGTATTGCCAACTTTCAAAATAAACCTAATGAAAACATTACCTCTCGTTCATATAGGGCTCTAATTGCTGGTGGAGGAGCCCCAGAAATTGAAATATCTCTTCGACTGGCACAATATGCCCAGACCCTGACTGGAATGGAAGCATACTGTATCCGTGCATTTGCCGAGGCCCTTGAAGTTATCCCCTACACCCTAGCAGAGAATGCAGGACTTAATCCCATTTCCACTGTCACTGAGCTGCGTAACAGACATGCACAGGGAGAGAAAGCAGCAGGAATCAATGTGCGAAAGGTACATGACTATGATTCAGAAATTGTTTCTGGTAGTGAGGGATGATACAATCAAGAATTTGTTGATGGTTCAAATGGAAACTGAGGTGTTAATTGGAAGAAGAAGAAATTCGGTTATTGTTCAGATGCGGGGCATTAATTTTAATTATTTTTTTTTGAGTTTTGTTCAAAATCCCCACCCCAGGGCAAGGTAAATTAATTCAGTCAATTTTAAGTAACTCTGACTGGCTGTACCTCAAATCTAGTTTTGGTTTAATGGCTGACCCTTGTGCTGGTGGAGTGTGCAAGTGTTTTAGATCTGCTCTAGCTCGACATTGATGCACTGTAGGTATGTTACAAGGGATGCGATTGGCTTCTTACTGCATGTACAACTTTTCATTCCGTCATTTATAAGTCACTTTGTCCATTATGGTCTCAATAAGAACTTGTCTGTTGCACAACTGAAAGTTAGGAGCTGGTTTGCAAGAAATTTGTAGATTACAATCTTACTGTCTTTTAACATAATGCCACTAACAACTATTTTTTAGAGTAGAGTTGTCAAAATCTAATGTTTTGAAGGTCAATATCATCAATATTTTATGTTTTTCAGGGTAACATCACCAATATCTTGGAGGAGAATGTTCTTCAGCCACTTCTGGTGTCCACCAGCGCTGTGCAGCTTGCTGCGGAGACAGTCAGAAGTATCATGAAAATCGACGACATTGTAAGTCTCCAACAACAACAACAACTTTATTTGCACTGATTACAAGACGTACACAGATAAAAAGAATAAATATTTATAAATTAAATGCAGTGCTGGTTATCGGAAATAGCTTTCGCTAAACGAGTCCGATAGCCAAAGGAAGGGCTCTGACTGCATCGATAACGGATGTCAGAAATTCTCTGACTTTTGGCTTGTGCAAATCGGCAAGTTCTGGGCATCATTCTGCATCCTACAACTTGGATGTGCCACAGATTAGTTAAATACTTTCAAATTCACCACAAATTAGAAGCATATATTCTGCCATGAGAAGTAAGAACGGCCAGAACAATCCTGTGCTTGAAGGCTGAAGATCTCGGCCCATAAGTCGTTAACATTTATTATCAATTTGTTATCATTTATTTGTCAGAAAAAATGACACGAAGGCATAACGCCCATATAATAATTTCTTTTTTAGCGCTTGTTTCTGCCATGTTTTTTGGTTCGCTCTGCTTTTTTGTCTGAAGCGAAAAGGGGGCAGGACTTTGCCTTGTTAGATTACTTTTTGCCTCTAGTGTTAAATTAAACACCTTTGCCCCCATGCTGGAAAACATAAGTACTAGACTAAACAAACAGCATTAAAGCATTATACCTTGTTTGTTGATCTACTAGAAATTAGCGTCTCGCTTTACACTTGTAAACAGAATTGCTGAGTAAATCTTGTATCTTTTTAGGTAAATGTGGTCAGATAATTGGATTGGTGTTCCTTATGTGTGTCCCAAATGTACGAACCTCAAGAACGATCGAAGTTCGTCGCCACAGAAAGAACTAAACTGTTTGAACACAGATGAACACTGAACATTTGCGTGAGAAAATGTGAGAAGAGAAAGTTTCAATCATTAAAGATGGTACCCTGATCTGCTGGATTGTTGGCTGTGTAGCATCATCGCAGACGTTCCTCAAAATATCTTTTAAGCTTCCGTTTTACCCCACAAAATCATCACTCCACAAACCGAAAATAGTGTTCACTGACTGTTTTTGATGAGGATTTGTCATTCGACCCCAACATATATCTGCTCAGGTTGTTAAAAAATTAATTTAGTAGCAATAGCAAGAATGAATGCCAGTTGGCCTGGTAGTTAAGGCGTGGGGGGTCTTAAGTTCGCAAAATTACCTAAAAAAAACCCGATAATACCAGGAATTATACGATACTAGTTTTCTTGATACTTGATCACGAAAAAGAATTTTTTCCCCATTACCTTTAAACACCGTTGTGTCAGTGAGAAAACAGCTCTTTCTTAGAGGCCGTTTCATCACCGCGTGGCGGCAAAATGTTCGTATAAATTCCGTTTGAAAGTATGTCGTGTTTAACATTTCTGTCTCACGAGGAAAGTTCGTTCCTCGTCGTGTGTGCGTCGCTATGAGAATTTGGGTGTGCTACATTTATCAAAATCCCGGTCAACACATTTGGGGTTTGGGGCTGCATTCGATTTCCTGTTGAGCGAAAGCGTGTACAGTTAAACTTTTTTTTTATTAATAACAAATTTAATAAGAACATTGAGGCTGAGTTGGCCCGAAAAATAAGAACAAACTGAGGCTGATCATGAATCAAAAATTTATGCAAGTGTTCAAAGTTGAACTGCAGTAGTCCTACAATACTCAGCTCTCCGATAACGCACCCATGGCATTCAAAATAAGGTTTTTCTTGCAAACGGCACTTCAAATTTCTTGTGAAACAGTGCACAAAAGCACCTTGCTGAATTTTAGGCGAGTTTAATCCCCTACAGAAAACAGCAGTTAAGAACAAAATAAGAATATTTTGAGGCTGAAATTTGCGGGAAAAATAAGAACATTGAGCCTGAGCAACATGTTACTGGTTGTTAATAAACGATGGCCAGCTAACAGTTAACTCTTAAAAAGAAACACTACTGATATCAAAGACAGAAAGCTACGTCAGCTGTTTTTTTCACGTTCTTGCGAGGTGATATTCTCGTGAAAAGTCTGCCACATTTGGAGAGGAGACAGATAACTGAAGGCCATGTAACACGAGACAAATTTCCTTGCAACCTGCTATGCAATTCTCGCGATAGCAGAGAAGTGAGCTACAGTAAACATGCTGAGCGCTGCAACTGGCTTCTGAGTATGGCGAAAAGTAAACTGTTGTTCTGCTTTTTCTTGCTTCGTAAGCTTTGAAAAGTCCGTTTATACTACCATGGTTCGCACAGGCCTTGAAAAGTCCTTGAAAAACGGAACAGTCCTTGAAAACTCCTTGAATTTTGAAATTTCAGCTTTTGTCCTTGAAAAGTCCTTTAAAATGTGCAAATATCCTTGAATTTTTGTTTGAACAAAAGCATTATGTAGCGTTTTGACAATTTATCCCACTTTTTGTATTTTTTACCAAAAAATATATTGAAGGAAAGACAATGTCAATGAAGTAGTATACTCTAACTCGCGGCGTGACTCAGGCGTTGAAAATAATGTTCCTAGTGTGTTCTGGGTAGTTTCTAAAATGTGGTTGGGTCTGGAATAATTGATGCCCCCTCTAGGAAGTGTTAGTTGCACGAGGTTGCGGTGTTTTGTTTTTGTTCAATTGTGCAAAACAAACATGTGAACTGTTGTTACACTAACTCTTCGTTGTAAACATAATATCAGACATAATTGCTGCGAGCCGTAAGGCGAGCAGCAACACTATTCTTGACGGGCTTGGCACTTCCGGTCAGTTTTATTTTCGA
>JAOBYE010113337.1:0-35172 GCA_025403585.1 Parazoanthus swiftii | reverse complement strand
GTATAGTATAGTACAGTACAGTATAGTATAGTATAGTATATATGGTACAGTACAGTACAGTATAGTATAGTATAGTACAGTACAGTACAGTACAGTACAGTATAGAATAGTATAGTATAGTATAGTTTAGTATAGTATAGTACAGTACAGTATAGTATAGTATAGTATATATGGTACAGTACAGTACAGTATAGTATAGTATAGTATAGTATATATAGTACAGTACAGTACAGTATAGTATAGTATAGTATAGTATAATATAGTATAGTATATATAGTACAGTACAGTACAGAATAGTATTTTACAATAAAAATATCTGTAATATGTAATACAAAATAGTATAATTGCTGCAAATGTTTGAGCATATTCATACAACTCGAAAAGCTACATAAAATAAACTCCCTTTTCTTTCTTCCTTACGCGTTATCCTTTTACCAGCCCTGCTCTAATTATGATGACAAGATGCATTTTCGAGTTTTCATTTTATTTTCCGTTTTTTGTGGAATCACTGAAAATTTACATGCTCCTCATGGCCCATATCTTTCCTCAAGCACTTATTTTCCCTTAAAGCACCTGTTAGGAAAAATGTTTTACAAAGTGAGAAAATTTTGCCAGCCTTATCTAACATTAGATTTCCTTTTATGCCTAGCTTCTCTCTTCCACACGGTGACGGGGTGGGGTGGCGGATTGAGTCAGGCTAGAAGAGGAGAGGGGGGGGGGGGAAGGGAATAGGAGAAGAAGCTGAATTCTGCTGTTCTGTACCGTGCCGTGCCCTATTCTTTTTCATACCTTGGTTATCATACAATATTGATAAAGAAAATTTTGTGATAAGTGATTAAAATTTAATCCATTGCGTAACCAACTGGAAAACGGTATTGCGTATAGTAACTACCAAACTATGTTCACACTAACTGTAAACAACCAATGACGAGCGGCATTCTCAGACTACTAAAAAGTAATCTTCAGTTTAATACCCAATTCATTATCACACGAAAATTATTCCTTCGTCAACAGTGAGACAAATGAGGAATGTAGTCGTTTGTAAACTTTTTGTTGAAACTTTAGATATCTACAAGCAGGGAACTGGTTGGCCAAGGTTTGCAGCTTGTGGAAAACATCGTAATGAGGACTTCAAGAATTAGCTATTAAAATGCATATATTTTTTTATTTCATTGACCTGAGACCTCGCACAGTTATTGAGTGTTATTTTACTTTGTAGTCATAAAACTTTTAAAGAAAAATAGCGTTCGGAACTTCGGTTCAAACTGCACTCAGATGAGTATATCAATGAAGATGCATACTAAATCGGAAATCACCAGGGAACTCGCATACCCAAACGCTCTTATTATAAGGTTGTTATATACCTTGAGGAAGATAGTATCGCCTATATTCGTCAAACTAATGCTAGTCTAGCATGTATATTGGCACTTTTAGGCAAAAAACAGACTTTCTTCTTAAACAACAATTGTCAAATTGCCGTACTTTCCTCTGAACAAGTACTTTCGCATCTACTCATTTTACTAACTTCATACCATGTAAAGTAAAATGTGACTCGAATCTCCTTTAAGCCTCTACTGTGCTCATCTTATTCAAAGTGCCAAAAATGAAAGAGGGTGCAGGATTGCCTGATTAACCGCTATGGTTGTAAATCCTGCACCTTCCATCGTATAAAACATAGCTTATTTTGAAAAACTTGTAATTTTGAGTGGAAATCTATCCGTTAAAACCGTTGAGTTCTTTGTTTGGGCGAATAACAGTTTCGCATCTTGCTGTTTCACCAATTTATATATCTTATTTGATTTCGGGAGTTCTAAATCACGGTGCAATTTATTCCCCCAAGTTCTACCCCGTTGTAACGTACCTACAACCGTTGCTGTTTTCAAACTTTGCGTTTCTAACACGAGTCGCATGTCTTCTTACAGTTTTCTTCCATTTGCTTCCTAGGCTCGTCTAGGGGTGCTTTACAAAGTTCTTTATACTGCTCGCAGAACCCCGGGTGTTCAGCCTCGTATTTATCTACGCATTCTGGATGTAGAGAAAACAGAATTGTGGAAGCTATTAAACTGCCAATAGGGAAACGTTTTTTCTCTGAATCATGATGAACAGTGTTTATATCGGTATGACCATGAGCTTGAGTTCTCGTTAGTATTATTTTAGTATATAGCCTTTCCCTTTTTGGCCATTTTATTGTCCATTATTTTTTTTTTTTTTCAATTCGTGGTATTTATTAGCAGTCAATCATATGTAATGGTAAACACGTCCCTACACTACCTGCCTCGATTAGCCTCGCTAAACACAGGTATAGTCTATGTTGTAATATTGCTTTATAATTTATTAAGAGAGTTGTTGTTGTTGCTGTTGTATACAGTTTGGTAGATTGACAAGTACTGTGAACGGTAATTTTACTCTGTTATTCAGTAACCGTGCTCACTTAGTGGGTGGCTCTACCTAAAGGCCCGAGTACACTTGCAAATTTTGGTGAAATTTTGTCTCGGTTTCCATTGCAATTTTTCCCGCAGGCAAGTTGCACCAAGTTTCGAGGCTGTTTAAAACATTGCAAGTTTCCTGGCTCTCAAATTCGCAGAAATTGCAAGTGCTTTGAATGTACTTTTGGAAGTAATAGCAAGAGCGCAAGAAATATTGCAATGGGAATCGCGACAAAAATTACGCAAAAAATTGCTAGTGTAAAATGGCCTTAAAATATCTTGCTTTTGGACTGGTATATAATGGATCTGCCTGAAACCAGTTGTAGAATTGTTCATGTTTTAGGAATCCTACTGATTAAGCCACTGTTTTTGAAAAAAGATTTGTTTCCTTTTGTATATAATTCAAACGAGCCACTGAGCTTCCTGCTGGTTTAGATTTGATTGGAAACTGAACTGTAAAATTTAATTTTACATGAAAGGACTGAAAAAGTATATTCATTCCTTTCCACTGCAGCAAACTACAAATCTAAAAGTCTGAATACTGTGTGTTCTTGGAGACCATTAACACAAGTGTTTTTACAACTAGAATTCTAAGTAGAACGACAAGCTTTCTCTTGCCGTTAAGAACATTTTTGATTAAATTTGAACACTGAGGTTCAAATTTGCCTACTTAAATCGGCTGCTATAAGGGAGCATTCATTTTTTTAGAAGGGGGTGGGCCGGGGAAATCTGGGGTGGGTCATGTCCTTTTACACTGCCAAAAAGGGGGGTCATTGGAATTTTCACACCATTATTAAAGGGGGGGCAAGACATTTTAAAAACAGCAGCCTAGGGATGGGTTGTGAATTTGATACCGTACCTGAGATGGGGTCTTAAGCTTTGTAGGACCTGTCAGAGGGATCCCCCCTTTTAAAAACTGAATGCTCCTTAAGTTTTGAACAAGCTTAGCTCAAGTTCAGAATTAACCATAAACAACGATTGTCCAACTTCACTATGACGTCAAAGCTTCTTGCGTTTTTCAAACTTTTGCAGACGTCTTCATACTTGGTCTACATTTGTCGAACTTGAAGATACCGACAATAAATGTTGTTAACCAAAATTCTAGATGATTTTGCGAAATTTATCTGCAGCAAGACAAGCGGCACAACAAAATGTAAGCAAACCACAGTTTGACGCTTACAAAACACTGCGATAAGAATTTATTAATATTTCTACAAGCAAGCACAATATAATTTGCTATGAAAACAAATTTAATGAAAACACCATCCGCAAAATGTACTTCGCAGCACATGTTATGCATTAAGGGTGCGTACAAGCCCGCTTCTATTGCGAGCAATTATCATTTTTATTGATCCTTTAATTAGTTAATTTAATTAGTAAGGTTGTATAGTATGTATTTTGTCACTTGTACTTCCTATCTTTCTTAAAGTTATGACAAATTTTTAACTTATGCTTTAGTAACACTTGAAAAAATATTGAGGCTTCACAAAAAATATACAAAATTTTTAAAAATTGGTTAATCGTTAGATCTAGAGCAGTAGAGGCGCCTCAAGGACCTTAATTTTGTTTGCCTGGGCATCAAGACAGCTGTCAAGATGCTTTTAAATACTTGATTGGATAGAAGCCGCTATGAGTGCCTTTTGTTGACAATATTTACGAAAGCTCTATTGTTTCAACCGTCTCCGGGTAACGGCCAGTGTTCAACGGAGTGTATATCACTATATGTTGTTAAGAAAAACCAGCCTCTGTTTAATTTTACGTTTTAACGGCAAATTCGGCCTCGATGGGTACTAAATGTGTTCTTATTTCCCTTACATTACTTTGAAATCTGTTAGTGTTAATAAGAAAAGTTGTTATGCTATACACTCTCATCAAAAAAAAATTTTTTATAAAAACACGAGGCTGAGATTTGCCCAAAATTTTAGAACATGCTAACAACAAACCTGAGGCTGAGAAATGGACTTTTTTTCGGATACAGTACAAGTTCACGGTAACAACTCATTTATTCCATGTTATTTGTTTCTTTACTGCAAACCAACTAGCTCGAGTAACTGGTACACAATCATGCTGTTAAATTCCCACTTCCAGCTAGTTTGTGCTAGGGGATATTTACATCCCACTACGTGTACTAACTGATAGATATTTAAGAACGTTTTAACGACATTTGAGGCTGAAATTCCCCAAATATTTTAGAACACTCAGCCTCAGCTTCAAAATGAGACGTTCTCATAAAAAGAATGTAACATATTTGTACATTGATTTTCTGCTTCTTTAGCTACGTTTGCCACTAAGTTTTGAATGCTACTCTCGCTGGATCGTGCATGCATGATTCGTATGAGTTATGTGAATAAATGTCGAATATCAGTTTTCCTGGCTGAACTTGTTCCGCGACCCGATACGTTTTTCAGAACCAGATAATTTTGAACGAGGCCCGCTGTTTTTTGGGGAAACTCGGGCAAATCTAAGTTTTTGTCTAACACTTGTTCTTGTTAACAATTATACGTTACAGTACGGAGTAAAATGAATCAGAACGTAAAAAAATCCCGGTTATAGATATTAAGCCGTTAAGTCAGAATTTGGGCAAGTTTGAGCCTCGGTGCATGCATGCATCCAATTCTTGTTTGTTAGAAGGAAGAAACTGAATGCGTGTAAATAAAAGGAGCAAATGTTTCTTGTCAGGCTTTTGCTTAAAATGGAACATCGATGTTTTTATGATAAAGATTATACTTTTAGAAGCTGAACAAGTGTTAATTTTTATCAAAATAATTTGTCGATGGCGTTAGTCATCATGACCATTAGAACAGTACCACTTGGCAAGTGCTCTATAATTTGCTTTTAAGCAATAGTATTGAAATAGTGTTGGGAAATTAATTGCCGCATCAAACAAAGTACCATTGGGTCAAACATTCGTTAAA
This sequence comes from Parazoanthus swiftii, assembly GCA_025403585.1. Taxonomy (NCBI): domain Eukaryota; kingdom Metazoa; phylum Cnidaria; class Anthozoa; order Zoantharia; family Parazoanthidae; genus Parazoanthus; species Parazoanthus swiftii. Next base: position 29,831 of record JAOBYE010113337.1, on the reverse strand, counting down.
AGCAACCAACACAAACAAGCATTAATCGCCTACCACCACGAGTTTGAAGAAGAGCTGAACGGCCGACCTCCAAGCAGAGGGAAACGAACAGGATTGCGGTAACAACAGAAACAAGTTTCTTCATCCTTCTCTTGACGACTTGAAAATGACCCAATGTTCTTCAGGGTTGACAGGTATGACAATTTTCTCTTTTAATACTTCTAATTCGTTTTCTTTTCTTTCTTCTTTCACCTGTCTAAATGAATCCCTCCTCGAATAGTCAGTTCCCAAAGAAACTAAATACGGGTAGTAGTTATTTTGTAATTTATATGCGATTTGTTTAAAAAGAATTAATAAGTTGTTTTTGTTGTTGATATCCTTCTCCAATCGCAGCAACTTACGATTAATTTCCATGTGATTAAAAAACTTTAATCAAAGTGGAAATCATTTAACTAAACTAGTTTTTTTAATTCTGATTCTAATTGAAAGTTTTTTTAAAACGTGTCAAAGATATCTTTTTAATTAACATGGTTAATATGATGTTAATCATTTTGCATGATTGGTGAAAGTTTTCAGCTAATTTTTTGGGAAACACGTTTTCAATACTGAGTTATGTATTCACTAGTTTGACATTAGAATGGACTGAATAAATACAACAGTCCAGTGGAAAAGGTCCCATCAAGAACTTTGATTTAAGTTCTTAGGACTTGTGGTTTTTGTCTTCGTTTTCAGAATCATTAACTCTCTTTGTCACCATTTATTTCTTAACTTGATGCTTTCATCTGTTTCATCTATTCAGCACTGGTCCAAAACATAATTATGGTTAACTCATTGTACCTCGTACGACTTAAAGTTCTGGCTTGGCATGCAAAATGGCTTCCGATCGATTCGAGTTATCAATTTTGCGAAAGAAAACACAAACCGTTCGATTTCATTAAAGCTTTATTTGCGTCTCTTGAAAGGCGAGAAGAAACTGTAAACACGACAAACATGTAGAGCAATATTGAATTTACGGTCATTGCAGTCAATGGTAACTGGCAACGCGAAAATGGGATTAAAGTGATTGTTTTCAGTCTCGAAGACATAGTTTTGAAGGACAACGAAAGTTTTCTCCGAGGTTCGAGTCTGGTCTTGGAGCATAAACCATTTTACTTCCAGGGTGCCAAACGACGAGTTGCTAAATTATAACTGGGTTTTTATGTATTTCATACTAATTGGTTTGGAGAATTTTACATTTCAACTAAGGAAGTTCGAAGTGAATGTTCAGTTTCATATTCTCGAAAATCAATAAACTGATTTACTCATGCTGTGAGAAAAACCTCTAATAAAAGGTTTTTGGTGTTTAAATGCCTTTTTCTGTCCCCTCCCCCCTTTTATAACTGCGGATTCTGCCCCCCGATACACTCCCTGTAAGTTTTGTGCGAGTGAACGTTTGGTTCATCAAAAAATAAAAACAGAGAATGTAATAAGCACAGCTCACTAGTTAAGTCAGGGGGTCGGCAAAAATTGGGGACGTAACATTTTAACAGCTAGAAGATAGAAATCAAGGTACATTGTAATTTCGATAAAAAGAGGAGAGGTCATTAATTTTTATAATATCGAGAAGAGGAATCACGTACATTTTGTTTCCAGGGTGCTAACCAGGTTTTCTTGAAACTACTAAAAACTTGCCGAATCTCCTCCCCTGAGCGGTCCCCAAGCGCTAAGCAGCAAGACGAAAAATTTAAAATGTGTCCAAAATTCACTTTCAAAAATTTGCATAGCGCATCCTTCAAAAGTTTTTTACCAAGACACCCTCCAAGAAAAGCACTATGAATACTTCCGCAGGGCGACAGCCAAAATTTTCTTATCAATTTAGCCCAACGGGAAGGTGAAACTTAACCCCCTCTCTCTCCCCCATGATTCTCCTGGAATTCGTCCATAAGACACTCGCGAGTCAACATGTAACGATTCCATTTTTGACATAATTTAATAATAATTATACAAAAATATTTGTCTATTTTAGCCATTAGTGATAAAGTACCCGGACAAAATTTCACTTTACCACCCGAGATTCATAAATATATTACACGTATACAACTTCTCATGTGCTAAACAATTCAAGCATCCCGTTGTCCCCATCATAGTCACCGATACGCCAAACTTGAGCTCGTTACAGATCACCAAGGAGCAATTAATTCAAGTTTCTTGTTCAACTAACGAGATAAACATGGCCGAACAATACCATTTTGCCTCTTCTAGACCTGGAACGGGCACAAAATTTGCATTTTCTCGATGAAAAATTAGTGGTTAAGACTGCGTGCAAGTCCGTTTTTACACGAGTAATTTTGACAAGCCCAAAGTTCATTACTACCATTGTTAAATGCTGGTTTCATAAAGCTATGCAACAGACAATAATCGTTGTAATAAGCAAGAATCTGACAAGAATTTCATAAAGCCTAAAGTTGCTTGCCGAGAGGTTGCCATGACTTGTACCCTTTGACATAACCTACAGTCGAAAATTACAAAAAAGTAAGGAAATGCATGGCGCACTGTTTGCATCCAATTTGCTTTGGCGCAAGAAATATTGCCCCTGCAAAACGCGGCGACATATGGTATTTAGTATTTCAAAAAATCCGAGTGCTTCTTTCTAAAATCGATTTGAAACAGAAAGAATTTTTCCCGGTATTAAAGAGGCTGTGCATATGGCGGTGTTATGGTGTAATATTTTCTGTTGCTTGACTCGTACGACAAGTTATCAAACTGACTCAACATATAGCCCAAATATTCTTTGACCCTCGACAATTCCATTTCTTTAAATGTCATTTGTCCGATCAAATCGGTTTTATCAGCACACGAAAAACGTATGGGACTAGTTCTTGTAACCAGCAGTCTTATACCGAAGAATCGTGATACGTCCCGCCTTTAACACGTTGTTTTTCATGGTGTTCACCCTTCAATCTTGATTGACAAGGTCTACTGTTAAACCAAAAATTTGGCTGCCCAGTCTGCAACAACAGACGGGCACCACGCACCAATGTAATGTTGATAAAGAAACGTTCGTGCAGAACTACCGATGGATTGTCGGTTCTCTACCATCAAGTACTTTTCTCGCATCTCATCTTCAGGCTCTGACAGGATGAACACACTGTCGCCAATTAAACGACTTTAAATCACAAATGACAAGTCAAGTTAAGCTGTCCTCTCTCTTCCAGAGGTTACAAAGCGAGATGACAGGTAGTCACACAAAAGGCGATTAAACAGACTTTGGAATGGCGACATGACCAAAGCTTTTCAGATCTTCCCGTCCGTGCGTGAAATACATTCGCGTTCAGTTGAATAGCTATCTACTTGGTATCCCTGCATGTGGCATTTCTGCTTTCATACCGGCGATGTCCTTTTGATGAACTACTCCTGTTTTCGGCTCTCTTGTGAATTTCTATCAATTTGGGATAGATGAACCCAGGTAAAGGTCTCTCACAGGGTTCTCCATCCCAACATTTCCCCATCAAGTCCCAGCACTCATCGTCAAAATTAGACAGTCTCTCGGGTCTCACACCTTTACGAACAGAGTTCCACAGATGGTCTTTGCTGGCACACTGCTCAAACGCCAGGGGTAGGCGGACAGTACCAGCACAGATGTACCAGAACAAGATACCAAAGGCATACACGTCAACACTGTTGTCATAGCGGCCTGAAAACAATTCAGGAGCCATGTGGATGGGTGTGCCCACAATGGAGCCCGACATCATGGCCTCGGGCTTACAGAAGCCCAGATCTGTGATCTTGCCCCTGTTCTTCGCATCAAGCTGCAGAAAAAGTAAAAAGATAAATAAACTCTTAAAGTCGCTGCAAGGGGAGGGATTGCCTAGTTCTAATGATTAAAAAATGCTCATCTAGATAGGCGTTGGTGTAGAAGTTGATATTGTGGTGCGAGAACATGGTTCGTCCAGACTTTTAAATCATAGTTTATCGTTTATAGCGTTAATTTCAAAAATTCAAATTCGTACTTTATATAGGTTTCTTTACAATTGTAATAAACTGTAATTTTTTTTGCAAGCTTGTAAGCCAAGACCCCAGAAATGTGTTTTAAAAATTTGTAAATTTTAACGTTTTTCTTATTCTCAACATAAACACATTGCAATTCACTTTAGAGTGAGAATGTGTATTAAAGAACATCATTATCATGGTCCAGTTTCACAATCGAAGTTGCTGCTGATCACAAAGACTACAGATTCGCTTTCACAGCATTAGCCTCAACTTGATGTTAAATATCATAAATACAAATGTAGCTATGAGCTATTTACAACTCTGCGTGTTGTTGGAGGCTTGGGCTTCTAATCCTTCTTGCTGGTATTTATGCATGTTCAACACCAAGTCGAGGCTAACGCTGTAGAAATGAGTCTGTGGTCATTGCAATCAGCAGGAACTGGGAAAACGGGTGTAATTATACTCCATGCGATGCCATGGATGCACCCTCACTTAAATCAGTCCCATTGGTTCGAAGTTTCGCAAAGGTCGGGGTCAGGTTATAGTATTTTGTTATTAGTATTAATAATATTCCTTATTAGTGTTAGTATTAGCAGTGTTTATTAAAGTTTATAATAAGGGTGTGTCTATGGCGTTTTCGCATGGAGTATATGTCAGAAAACGAAACTGGACTATTTACTGGTCACTTGATCAATCAGAAGTACAGTGCCGCCTTTTTTAAATTGAATCAAAAAACATATTGCTGCAAGGGCCGAGCTTTACTTACCAAGACGTTCTTCAACTTGATATCCCTGTGAACGAGCCCTTGACTGTGAAGGAATCGAATGCCCTCCACCACATCAATGGCAATTTGTATTCTGGATCTGAAGCTGAGACCGGCCTTGATGCCCTGGTAGAGATCGCGCTGGAGGCGATCCATTACCAGCAGGACAGCAGGAGTCGAACCACCGCCATAGGTGTAATCTATCACTGACCCAACCAGTGACACAACCCTCTCATGTCGGGGCAGTGTTCTATGATACACAATGTACAGGAAACTGACATTTGACACTTTTGTCATTTATGACATTCATACATAAATAAAAACACAATTAACCTGCAAATTGCTTAAAGCTAGTCTGGTTAAAGGTAGACACTAATAAAGAAGTATTTAGCTCTTAAAAAAGCGAATCTACTGTTTTTTATGAACAAACTTAAATAATAGAACTTTTGAATAGTTAAGTGATAAAATTTTGGTAACATGTACTATAGCCTGCGTAGTGGCTGTTTTTTAGGGGAAGGTATGTATCACTAAATTGGAAAATTTGTTAAAAACCAAAAGTTAATCTGAATTATTGATGCAAATACATGAAATATGTTTGGAATAGTCTTGGGAGTTCAATAAAAATTATATAGTAACCAAGCATAGCTGGATTTCTTTACCAGTAGGCAGTAGTATGCGGTTTTATATGGACAAACAACATGTAAATCATATTTACACATCATGGGACCTATAATATGTTACATTTGATGCTTGTATATAAAATTTACAGAGGTAAGGAGGAGAGGTGCTAGCAAGGGGAGGAATTTGGTGATTTACGTACCTTTTATCATGGGTGGATAATTGACAAAATCATATTTATGTACAATGTTAAGAATACTAATCAAGATTAATCCTTGTAAATTTACTTGTTTCAGCAAAATCTGCTGCCTCACTGAGTGAAACAAAGTCAGTATTTTTATGTTTTGGTTGTCATGAATAATAATGATATGCAAATAAGTGCAACCTTCTGTTTTGACATTGACTGAATATGACATCACACTGGTTGAAATATCTGCACATTCTCCAAAAACCAATCATACAAAACTTTGTGGATATTTAATTTTTAAAAGTAATAATTGATCATTAAACAAGCAAATACAGTAATGCATTACTGTACTTATTAATAAATGTTTCCAACATTCCTGACTACCAATCATCTCCATTCTTTTGAACTGTTGTATGTTTTTCATTTCTGAAGTAAAGGGACCTACCCAGTGTAATAGAATTCCAGAGCCAAGTCATTCCAGTGCTTATCATCCGGTGGCACTACAGATTTGATTGCACATGGATGGTGCCCCGCCCACCTTTCACATGCATACACAACCCCATACTGCCCCCGCCCAACCTCGCGTCCCATTTGAGGCATGCCATACAGGACCACATCCCTCAGAGAGGTGCTTTCTAGTGCCAGTCGGGCAATTTTGGGGGCATGGTTTTTCCGCACCCTCATCCTCTGCTCTTCTGTTCTCTCAAGTCTACCTGAGTGGTGTGCTTCCAGAAATCTTAAATGGGATGAGAATGCTTCATGAGACTTGATCAGCCTCATCTTGAACTGGCTACAGATGTTCTTAGCTAGTCGTGTCTCACTCAAGGTAGCCAGCATGTCACTCGCTACCTTCTGCTTCCAAGTTGAGTCCACTCTAGGAGCAGCCTTGCCAGGCAGAGTCTGTAAAGTCTGTTTCATTTTCTCCCAAAGTAGTCTGGCAAGTGACGAACTGGCTCGGACAGTGACTTGCACTTGATATGCAGCATCTAACACCTGCAGAATATTCTCAAAATAATCAATAATAATAATAATTGCACTTGATGAAAGAAATTTTTAGCTTTGTTCAAATCTGCACATTTTTAATTTATTCATGAAAGAGTCTGCGTATGAATAAGTGCATTGTTTCCACAAGATTGCCTTCACTGTGAGCAGAACATTTCTTCTTTCTTCGGAAGTAAGACAGTGCAATCTCTTTTTTGAAGTTAATGCAATTATGTTTTTCTAAAAAAATTGTATGACATTGTGTGGTTCATCAAAGCCTGATCAGAGAATTGTTTACTATTCCTTAAGAGCACTGAATGATCAAACTAAAAAAAAAGTGATATTCAGCTACAAACAAATGCACACCAAATGTGGCTAATCAAACAGACTTTACTAATCAGTGATTACTACTAATAATAGTTATTTTTGTGAGCACAAGTGTCTTACATGCAACTGAAACATTAAATTTTGTAGAGGGACAGCACCTACATCTTAAGTATGTGCATGTAACTCTAAAACAATAAGAGGAGGGCTCACAATCTGTGGTAGACCAATAGACATTGTCCACCAAAAAAAAAGGTTCAACTAGAAAATTATGAAAAACTCAAGGCTACTAGATTGCTTTTCTCATATCTCAATTTACATTAGATACTTAAAGTATTTGTTTCTTTGGAACCACAAGATAGCAACAAAACATGAAAAGTAACATGATGGAAGTAACGACATTTAGCAAGCTCAATGTGAGGGCTTTAAATTGCTGACCAAATAGCCAGTATACTGTAAGTGCTGTGAAATTAACTAAACAGATACTTGTACTTTGGTTCTATCTGTTTCCTTCCAGATTAAAAAATAGAACAATTAGGCCAGACTAAATTAATTTTCAGTAACATTTCTTTTTTAAATTTGAAGGTTCCGTTGGTTGAAAAAAAAAGAGAAAAAACAATCCTTTTTTTCTTTGGCTGTGGCATTCTAACACATCCCTTTCTGCTTGAATACTGACATTATGTATACTGGTAAAAGGTGTTGGGTACAAAGAATCAGAAGAATGCTTTTGTATGAAATCCAAACATAGAAATAATTTATTTATCAACAGCAGCTCTTTTTTGTCACTTAGTTTTTTGTGGAGCTTCAACTAGTTGTTCAGAATTTTTTAAAAGAAAGATAATTTCACAGTTGGTTTCATAATTTTTTTCTGCTTTTTGTCAAAACAGGGTTGGTCGGGTCCATGCTACAAAAAATTTGATTGGTCTGGCCTCAAAAAAAAACAAAACCAGAAAACATTCATTTCACAAAATGACTTTGAATGTACTTTTTTTTTCTTCAACTATATTTTTTGTAAAGCAATACACTTTTAGACACATTCTGCAAACCATTGAAAACAAAATATAATCAAATGGTATATTATATTATTTTTATTTTTATTATTATTATTATTATTACATGTATTATTACTACTTACCTGACTCAAAGCAACAGTTGCTGCACCATCATTTTCTGTCTCTTTGTCAAACTTCTCCAAACTTTCTAAACACCTGTGTAAAGTTCCAACATAACTGTCCCTCAAATGCTCAACAGAGCTGATCATGTTCTTGGCAACAGATTTGTTGATCCTGTTCATCACCAGCTCCTGTATCACAGTTGTGCAATACTCGAGGTCCTTTGGATGCACAAGTTCTTCATCGGGCGTAAGCTCAACATTCTCAAATTGTAATGTCTCAACTTCATTGAGAATCTTTGGCTGAAGAGATGTGATAGTTTCATGAATGACATCCCTGATTTCATCTTGTTTCATGTTTGCACTGTCCATTAAAGCATCAAATAACTCTTCCTCCCGCTCCCTTGCAAACTCAATCCTTCGTGGTGTAATGATCATATCCCTAGCCATATCAAATGCTGTGGTAATAAACATACCCAACACCTGTACGTGTGCATCATTTAGCACAGTCGCAGCAGTAACCAGGTGGTACTGCAACACTTGACGCACAAAAAGGAGGAAGCATGGAAAGAGAGAAAAGTCTTCAATTAAGGTTGACTTTGGTTTAACAGATTCTATGATCTCTTGGGCTGTTTTTTCATCATTTGTCAATGGCTCTTTGTTATCATCCTCTAACTCTGATGACAAAAAACCAACTTCACAGAGCTGTTCAAAGATTCTGGTCCGAGCCTCTGTAAACTCACCAACAACCTGATCTCTAGCATACTCAGTCAGAGAGTCCGATAGCTGTGGCTTCTGCCTGTTGCACTTCACAAAGAAGATGGCAAGGTCAGGTACCAATGCTTTCACTTGAGTGAGTTCACTCTTGTCCTGGTACAGAACAAAGAAAGGACAATTATATTAGTGCTAATTCTCTATAATATGTGTGAGTCAAAGTTATATATAGATACTCAGCAACCAACTACCATATCAAATGGTCTATTTTGAAATGCACCAGAGAGTACAGCACCAGAATAAAAACTTGTCATCTCTGCTTGTGCAAAAAGCTATGCATTTTTAATGTTGACAAGTGAATTATACCGAACAAAAGATCAGAACTACATGTAACTTTAATAAGTACTACGCTTGCAATTTTAAACCTGCTTAGCTCTTTAGTCATTTAGTCTAATGATTGCCGAAGTGTGTGAAACATTAATGTTACAGATTTTATAACTTTCAATGTTTTTGTAGATTTTATCCATTTTATAACTTTAACATATTAGTATACATATTTATATTTAGTGTGAAGTGGGAACAGAAACATGCAAAAATGGAACTGAGTGAAAATGTGATTCAGGTTTCCTGGTTACATGTTGGGCATCTTAATCCACTCAGCAATCAAATCACCTACACAGTCAATGTGGCAAATTCACCTAAGTCACCAGAGCAATCACCAGATCATGTACATTTTCAGCTTGGTAGGATTGCATCAATATTCCAAAACAATCTGTGGTTCATAGAGTCGTCAAAACCATGTCGGAGATTTTTATTTGATTGAGTCAGTCACCTTTTATAGTTGCTTGTGGGAAATTGTATCTATTTTTATCAAAGCATTTCCTGCAAGCAACTATAAAAGATGACCCACTTAATCAAATAAAAATCGCCGTGAGGCTTTGTTGTGTGCACTTTGCCGATGCTAGAAACATGACAAATGACAATGTAAAGTCAAATCTAAGTGATTTTTAACTCCAAAAATGTAAACTTTAGTTTGTAATCAATGTACCAGATTTTCCTTACAATTAATAATTTAGTAAATTAGTATAAAGATTCAAATAAAAAACATCTTAAGCTTTCGAGTGGTATATAGGTTTAGAGGGTTTTGATGTTTGGTGTTCAGTAACCTTAAGATTATTTATAAGATTACTGTGTATAGATAGGATCTAAATAACCCATTCAACTGGAAGCCTCAATATTCAATGGATTGTTGCCAGATTTCGGTATATATACTTCAACTAATTTTTTATTGTACAATGCAAAAGAAAAGAAAAGGAAAGAAAAGTTGTGGAAGAACAGTGTACACATTTATGAGACCTTCTGGGTATAATCTGATATCTGATTAGCTAGGTTTATTTCTGGCATCCCGTCTCATAGCAGTTTTGTGTGACATATATGGTGCTTCCTGGTAGACTGACATACAGTAATAACACTTAGACATGACCATCCCCAGGAAAGACTTCATTTCAACAGAAAGTGGTTGACAAGTGTTCTATTCAAACTTGACACAACTAGAACACTACTAAAATGTGATTGTACATCCTTTCCCAAGTTTAAAAAAAACACTTTTACTTTTTCCTAACCACATTGAACAATTTGGATTCTATTGCATAAACTAGTAAAATAACATGTACGTGCTAGTTAACTACATGTAAGCACTCAGGTCAGGATGTTTATTTTTCTCCAATTTTGTCTTAACGTGCACAATTTCATCTACTTGTCAATTCAACCTTTAACCCTTGACCCAAATTCTTGCCAAATAAGCTAAACACAAATTAGTTTAAACCTCAATCTGCCAAAGTTTACACGTTCTACCTTTAATAACTGTATCATATAAAGACATTGTAAGTATAAGATTGATCTCAACTCGAAAGTACAAGTTAGACAAAAACAAATTAAAGCAATACTCCTCTGAATCGCGGAGTGCAATGTACTTGTTATAAATATATTTCACATTTTGAAATACATCTTATCCAAACAAAACCAAGTTTGGACCAGATTTGACATATAATGTTGAGCTTCTTATCAATCTTTTTTCATACACTAGCAGTACTCATCCAGTTTCAGCGCAAATTTATTCACGAATTTAAAGTTCTTCTATTGACGACAAGTTTTGATATTGACTGAGATCTTCCACCAAGTTCTTAAATCTACAGCAACTGACCAGTTTTTGTTTTGCAACACTATAATTATATAATATCGAAAATTAAAACTTAAAGAACAACTCTGTTCTATTATAATAATTATCTGATTGTTCATTTTCATAAACAAAGTCCACTTTCCAGTTCTGCACTAAACAAAATGTCGAAGCTGATCAAATAGGGCGCTCGAGAATTGAAAGCAAAATAACGAACAACAAAAGCGATTTTTAATAAAGCTACTTGCTGTATATCGTATCCTACCTTTTCTGTTAGTGTGTCGTGTTCTATCGCATACAAAACAATAGGCAAGACGTCTTCACAACAAGCTTGGAATATGTTTCGAACATCGGCCTCGTTGTTGCTTGGTGAGCAAACGATTTCTGCACCCGCTTTTAACAAAGCGTGATTGAGTGAAACTTCAGCCACTGCAGATGCGAGCGCTGGGTCAGTTTTTTCACTGCCTTTCAACTCGAGATCTCCTCGTGGTACACACTCCCAAGAGCCCTCGTAAGCATTAAGAGCTGCTGCAAGCTCGAAGCTACCGGGAAGAGTTAGACTCACGTTCGAAACCTTACCATACTTGATTCGAATCATCCGCCATGAGGTTTGGCAGTCGAGCTCCTCGACTGCGGGCAAAACAGGTTCTCCTAGCAGTTCGTTTATGACACAAACTTTAGCATAGCAAGTCTGCCCTACCACAATAATGGTAGCTGGTTTGTCACAGACTCGAGACAGATAGTCATCCTCTGGGAGATAAGCAGTAAGCACATCTCGACTGAACTGACCCGACTGCTGAATCTCATGGAAAGATCTCTTTGTATCTTTCTTGATCTGCTTCAGAAGTTTGGTGTGCTCCTGAAATTTGCCAATCTCGTACGGCAGATTTGCCGACATTCTTGCAAGAAATATCAAAGGGGCATCTCCAGCGAATTCTCTTCCCACACACCACCAAACTGTGCACAAGATCGACAATTTTTTTGAAGAAACTGCGAGAATTAAAGTTGAGCAATAAAGAACGAGAAAAACAAGGTTTCGTTTACTAATTTGGTCATTATAACCATACATGGTGTTGCGCCCAGTCTCTTCCGGATATCTAAACGAAGGCAAGTGTGACATATGTGACTGCGCACACAATGCGTGTTCTGTTTTTCACACATTTTCACATTTTTCACCGAATATTTAATTAGTGATTAAGAAAAACATTATGCTCGAAATGAAGTAGTCCTCTAGGGATAAAAACGGGTAGTTTTCTTGCTACATGAGCGTCATATATTATGTAACGAGTGTCTTATTGTTTTATATTATATACAAACACCGACAACAATAGGCCCTGCCAACAAGCCACAACACGCACTATAAAAATACAGGGGTTTTTGTTTTAGAAAAAAAGTATAGCAAATTAAAGGCGAATCATGTGTAGCTTCAATAGTTTCCTATTATTGTCTCAAAATGAGTATTAAAACTATTATTTGTTGTTGCTGTGAGCGAGCCAACAGCGAAATAAAGGCTGTACGGCCGCGAGGATTTCTGGGTTTGCGCAAGGTACCTCATCTTTAGCATAGGTTGTGTTCTGCTGGTAGAGCGTAACATATAAACGAAATTGTCTCAAACTTTGTATCGATTCATCAGAAAAACAGAACCCGTGCGGAGTTTGATATGGCGTGCGGGGTGCATGCGGTGTGCAGCTTGATGCGCCCGTGCGAGGTATAGTTAAAAGCAGAGGGTTTCCAGCTAAAACATGGAGCGTTTCTAAAAGGAAAAAGTGTTTTCTTCAAGTTTATTTTTTATATAGTAAAAGGCTTGTGAAATGAAAGGGCCGAAACTTTTGAAGTAACAGCAAATAATATTTGGGCTTGTTTTTAAATAGGGAACTTGCATACACAAGGGTTTCTCAAGTGATGTTGTCTGGGACATTATTTGAAGTTTGCAACTGGCATGGCACCGCCAGTTACCAGCAGAAAATCTCCGTTTCGCCCGTCCACACGAATACGATAAATCTCCGTTTTCAGAAATCTCCACTCTGGAGAGCGTTTTCGAAAACCTCCTGAAACTGAACGCTAGTGTGGACAAGTAATGGATGCGTTTCCGATCATAGGAAAACGGAGGGTTTCCAAAACGCATTATACGCTTTTTTTATAAGAACCAGTAAATTTGGCCGAGCCTGATGGTTCTTAATTTTCTGGCGATTTGCGCCTGGAATTGTTCTTAAATTGTTATTTTTATATGTGGTTTCAAATAGTGCAGTTTCGTATTCGCAAATACCGCTGATTGTAATGTAGCCTCCAAAGCAGCCGCCTTATTTCCTTCGCAGCGGGCCCCTGCTTTGTTTCTAGAGCGTCAGCCTCGACTTGGTGTTGAACCAGCAAGAAAGGTTAGAAGTAAGAGCTTCCAGCAGCACAAAGAGTTGTAAATAGCTTATATTTATGTTGGTTCTCATGAATATTTAACATCAATTCGAGGCCGACGCTGCGAAAACGAGTCTGTTGTCTATATGGACGGGACAACACCTCGTCTGAACACGTAACACGGCATTTATTAATACACAACTTCGATGACTAACAAGACGGGATCATAATCGACTATCAACATCAAGGTTGCATGTCCCGCCACCGGTTACAAATAATTAAGCACCCGCAGTTCAACATCCAGTCTACAGACGTTGTGAAAATAAGAACTGGTTCATCGCAGCTTTGATAACCTTTTAAGGTTAAAACAGACACAACTATTTTGCAGCAACTACAATACAATAAACTGGGGCGCACAGGAAAAGTGTTGAAAAGATTTTTTTTCCCTAATCTTTCCCACAGCAAATTACTACACGTCGTGTCAAAGCAAAGCGGAGTGTTTTAGACGCCCAAATAACTAGCAAGTCAAACAGAAATTACCGCAGTAATGTTAGTGCAGGTTAAATGTTCGCGCTTTCCCTCGCTACGGGTGCGTGTGTATTAAACTATTTAACACGCCTGTACACTTCAAGAGAAAAGTAATTTTGGATGAAAGGAAAGGTGTCTGTAAACAAACATCCCCCTTCCATCTCTACCCTACATATCTGTACACCATTCTCACAGCTCTTGTAACTACGATACACTTTGAATTGATTACAAACATTGCAAAGCCTCTTGCAGCCGTCAACCTTAACACAATGCATGAAGCTGTGAGATAAGATACTATTTCCTAAATTTTTAAGTCGTTTTGTGATCGAAATTAAGAAAAAAATAAGACGTATTTTTTAGCCGTCCACAGCCGAAGTTCAGTTTCAATGAAATGAAATAAAATAAAATAAAATAATGGAAAAACAACAACACAGGTACAGCAACACAAACTCTTGGAACCGTACGCAGTCTGCAATCTTTCTTGGTTTGTATATACAAAAATAAAGGGAAAGGAAAACCTATTTTTAATTTGAGGGGATATCCAAGACCTCTTACGATCTTTTAGTAACTAAAGCTGAGAATTGTAGTGAAAATGAACGCACCAAAATGAGATTTTGAAGATCTGATCCCCAAACAACGAACTCCCTGCAAAACAACGATTTTATAAATGCGCATAAAATCGCAATCGAATAAAATATTCTGGTTTTTCGTACAAAGTTGTACGTAACCTCATCTTGCTGTAAAGGTGTCGGAAACGAGCATCTTAAGGCAGCCGTCGAAAATACATAAATTATAGAACAGCAAGCAACCACATGAACAGGGGCCGCCATTTTGATTGTGATCACTGCATGCGTATATTGTTGATTGTCGCGCGTTCAATTTCACGCCTAATCGTAGGAGGCCAAATATTAAACAAACGAAGCTTGGTGAAACATAGCTTAGTCCAGATCGTTCTCGTCCACGTCCGCCAGGTTCATTTCTAACGGACTGTCTTGGTCCTGCTTAACAGGTTTTGTCGGTGTGACTTCATCTTGCTTTACTGGTTTGTTGTCACTCAAACTCACCGGGATATTATTAGCAGGAACAGCGTCTTCGTCGTTCACCGTTGCCGTGGACACTCTTTCAGCTTCCTCTCTAACCTCGGAATGTCCCTCTACACAAGTAGAACTCTGCTCAGTTTTCTCCGCACAAACCGCTGGCTCGGCTTCCTCTTGCTCATTCGTTGCATTACAATTCGTCTCAAGTCCGTTGACTGGGTTAAGCGAAGGCAGGGAGGCGGCCCGTCTTTGGTAAAACAACACATAGGCGTATTTTGATACCACGCGCTTGTCGGAAGTTGAAGTCACGCTCCTGTCGTCAAAGTAGCGCCAACCTGGGAAAGAATAAAGACAGAGTTTCAGCGATGATGTACATGTACCACCCCCTCCCCAATATAAAAAGAAAAAGGGGCAGACAGACAGAGACAGACAGACTGACACACAGAGAGACACAGAGAGACAGACAGACAGACAGCCAGCCAGAGAGACGGACGGACAGATTGACACAGACAGACAGACAGACAAACGGACAGACAGGCATTCAAACCGTATACCTAATCCATCACCCTTCATTCCATTATTCTCGTTCTCTGTGTCTGCAGGTAGCCGACCATACGAAGTGTAATGCCCAAAGTTCACTGTTCCACTGTGGTTCGTGATGGCAAACAGATCGTAGAGGGCGCTCTCTTTTCCTTCGCTGCCAAGCGAGTACGGAGACATGTCCAGTCCTCTGTGACAGCAGACAACGTAAACTTCAGAAAATAGGCTTCCACGAAAAAATACGCACAAAATAATTTGCCCCTCTTCCAAAACATATTACTCAAATCTGTTGCTGCAGTTACTTGATCATCACCAGAAGTCGGAACCCAAAAAATCACTACAGTTAGGCCCGAGTACACTGTACAAACTGCAAACCAATTCCCTCGACTCCGTCAGGAAGCCCGACTGGAAAATTCCGTTAAATACCCCTTCCCCCACGAAATAAGCCCCATGTCTTTTCTCACTATTGTCACCGGGAACATTAGTTTCGTTATGTCTTGAAGCTTGATATATTTAAAGATATACTGTCGATTGACTAAACAGTGGGTCGTTTCTGGTCTAAGTCTTATTACAGTAAACACAAGTACGTAGGAGAATCTTGTCACCATAACTTTCATGTGTAGATTTAGAGGAGTTGTTATGTTAGTTGAAAACCTTTTTTGATTCCGTTTTCATGCTGGTTATAACCCTCAGAGTGTATATACGTCACGATAAGCGTTGGTTTTAGTTAATTCTCGGAGAGTATTTGCTCGTTCCAAAACCCCTTACAAACTTGTATAAGGTGGGACTTCACGGTATGTTGGATTCTATGGTATAGTCAAGATTCGTAATCGTAATTGCCGCTGATTACAATGACGGCAGACTCGTTTTCTCAGCGTTAGCCTCGACTTGGTGTTGAATATGTATAAATACCAGCGAGGACGATTGACCGCCAACAATAGACAGAGTTATAAACAGCTCGTTACTACATTGGTATTTATGAATATTTTACACCAATTCGAGGCTAACGCTGAGTAAACGAGTCTGTAGTCATTGTAATCAGAGGCAACTACGAACACGAAACTTAACTATTGGTAAACATAAAACATGGATTACAGATTACAAAGTTTTTCGAACGATTGCAACTCTACAAACCACTCGAAAGACTTGGGCAAGTTCTTCCAAAAAGACGACCTCAACCCACTGACCTAAACTGTTCACTCCATCAGACTCAGTACAAAAACCATTCCACCCACGTTCTGAGAATAGCTACCACTAAACAAACCTGAGAGGAAAGTTGACAAGCTTAGTGATCTTGTCTCTGAAGAGGATGTTCCTAAAGGAGAACCTCTTGAGATGGATGACCAGTACTTCCGGCAGTCGCCACACGGACATTTGTTTGGTGGCCTCGCGGTGCTTCTTGCACTTGGGACAGAACCTGGGTGGTGACAACACAGCAGCGATTCAGCTCTTCTAGTCGCGAGACTTTCAAATTTCATAAGTCGTGTAACACGGCAAGTTATACCAAACACTTTTGTTCTTCAACACATGCCATGCAGTGTTTGTCTTAAGGCCACTACATAGGTAAATTGTATCACCTTTCCCTACTGGTTGTACCACCTTTCCCCAACTGTAAACCAGTATAAACTTTAGCTTGGGACAGGAAAAATACCAGCGAAAACGAATAGAAGCCCGAACTTCCAACAATACACAGGAATAGCTCATATCTACATTGGTATTTATGAATAGCAAATATCAAGTCGTGGCTAACACTCTGAAAACGAGTCTGTAGTCATTGTAATCAGCGGCAACTACGAATACGAAATGAATTAAAAGAAAACAAAAAAATATTTTGAAGCCTATGAACTCATAGCAAAATAGAGTAATTTTAAAAACAATTTACAACCACTAGATCCTATCTCAATAATTCAATTCCTCATTATCTTGAAATGGATAGTTACAGTATGCCACGAGTTATTCATATGTTGACACGTATCCTGGTTGCAGTTGGGATTACGTCTTACACTGTAGATTTGCTATTCTTGATGTGCGAATAACAAGTGTAGAGTATATTGGTCTCCCTCGTCATCTATACATTGCTATACAAACACAATACTCACCATGCGTCTGTGTCGCTCAGTGTTTCTGGCTCTGTGAACAGTTCCAAGCACTCCTTCAGAGTGCAGCTGTATAAATCTGAATAGAACAGACAATGATCAGTTTGGGTAACGACACAAATCGTCTTAAAGCAACCATTGGCACGGATAGGTTTCGCAAAGTTCAAGAATCGACTCAACTGATCTAAACGTCACTACCACATTTTTGTACTGCTCAAAGCCTTTCTACATTTTCAAATACGACATGACCCTTCTGACGCGTAAACAACATCCTTAAGACCCGTTTACACTAGCAATAATTGATACAATTTTTGTCCCGGTTTCCATTGCAATTTTTCTCGCCGTCAAGTTACATCAAGTCTCGAAATTGTTCAGAACACTGCAAGTTTCCTGGCACTCAATTTAACGGAAATTGGAGGTGCTTAACATGAACTTTTGGAAGCAACTGCGCGAGTGCAACAAATATTGCAATGGGAATCGCGACAACAATTGCGCAAAAAATGCTAGTGTAAACTGGCCTCAATGATATCTTATCTGTTTATGTATGTAGAGTTGTACAGACATATAATATTTAGTTAGCAACAGTTAGATCAGGTTTTTTGTCCACAAGAACCGTCGGTAGTTGTTCTTCCGGTCTACATTGCTTGTACTGTTGGCTGTTTTGACCACTGTTAGTCATATTCATTCTGAACAGTCTGTTTAACTGTTTCAACGAGCGGGCAACAGCAAGTACGAGTGCAAAGACGGTGGCCGTCGCAAACAAATCGAATTATTTTACAAAAGGTTCTGAAAGACGAAACTAAAACGAAAAACTGCACGATTCTATACGGACCACAGAAGCTGCAAAATAGATGAGTGTAAGGAAGCGGGCAAACACTTGTTCGTCCAACATGTAAACTTACCATTTTCCTTTAAACGTCCAAGGAGGGGTTTAAAATGACCCTCCAGGTTTTTTCCGACCAAAATAAAATAGCTAACCGAAAGCTGTCTAAATGCCCAAGCTCAATCTTTTATGTGTAAACATTTGAAAAATCATGGGGAGGGGGTTTGAGGCCATAAAGGGTATGCGGACTAATAAACCAATATGCGGAATAATGAGACGACTCAGTTGTCAGAGATCGCCATAAAATGTCAACTACTTACCTGGCAAAGCTTGCGTTTGGCACGAGACGTCCTCTTCGAACTCCTAAACAAACAGAGACAAAATGAGCCGCACTTACACCCAGGATGAGGAACCGGACTTTCGGTTATCCGGGTCATGTCAACGGAAACAATTGCCTTTACACGTTAGGGAGGATAAAACAAATCTGGAGTTGTCAGTAGATAAGTCTCGTAACCCTGCTATCGCAGGTCGTGATCTCCCGTTACCCTACCATCCGATATCATAATCCCCCGTTACCCTATCATCCGATATCATAATCCCCCGTTACCTTATCACCCGATATCATAATCCCCCGCTACCCTACCATCCGTTATCATAATCCCCCGTTACCCTACCACCCGATATCATAATTCCCCGTTACCCTACCATCCGATATCATAATCCCCCGTTACCCTACCACCCGATATCATAATCCCCCGTTACCCTACCAACCGATATCATAATCCCCCGTTACCCTATCACCCAATATTATAATCCCCCGTTACCCTACCACCCGATATCATAATCCCCCGTTACCCTACCATCCGATATCATAATCTCCCGTTACCCTATCACCCGATATCATAATCTCCCGTTACCCTACCACCCGATATCATAATCCCCCGTTACCCTATCACCCGATATCATAAATCCCCGTTACCCTGAATATTTTAATTCAAAATTAAGATGTCTAAAACAAACCAAAAGTTCTCAGCAAACACACAGTTTAACTACTCCCAAACAACGTTACAACAGTGACATACCAGCTTCTTGTCACTGACTGTAACAAAGTTGGTCGTCCGAGGATGGTTTCTCCAGTCTATCGATAAGTTCTTGTCTGACAGGTCCAGGGGATTGTCGCCTGTAATGCCACAAAAACACATACAGTAACAACAGTTTTAATCCTCTGCTGATTCACTCACAGCTGTAAACAAATGGTCCTTTTCAAACTCAAATTAATATAAAACACTAGTGCAACTGTATCTCCTCAGTCATACCATGGTCTTTAAACCTTTCTCCCCTCCCCCCTACTCTGTCTTACCATGGCCATGTAACCGCCCCCCCCCCCCTTACTCAGTCTTACCATGGTCATGTAACCTTGCACCCTCTGGTCCTGTGAGTGATTCCCCTGTTAAAGAAGACACTGGCTTGAAGTAGAACTGCGGGTGTACGTCTGGGTTATCATCTGACGAAGTAGATGATGACTGCGAAGAAGCTAAGAAAAAACATCACCAACAACATTAACAAACATCAACTTTCCTGATATTCAAAAGAAATAGATGAGCAGATGCCTTTCGAATTTGGCCGCTAAACTGAATATTAGCTCCATAGCTTTCTTCTCTAAGTTACTTTCTTCCTACTGATTAATTTTTACTTTCAAAAAGCCAAAACAACAATTTCTTTATTTTCAGTGTTGCTTAAGTGGTTTCTTCTTCGACTGCGCCTAAACTCAAACAATCCGCCAGCCAACGAACTCGCAGTGGAAGGCTGAATTTAAGACGGTAGCTTATGTTAAAGGCTCAAAAAATTAAGGTTAGAACATAACTGGCAGTTTTTCGCGCGCTTTTTGTATGGCGCGAGCGTGCATCTATAACTCGATAGACGCACGCCCATGCGTCTATTAAATCGCGTGTTCGTGTTCAACCAATAAAAAAGCTCAGAACGGTTTAGGAGAATTTTGAACGTTATCAGCTTACGTGTATTTTTTCTTATACATACTACTTAAAGTGACAGAGGCAATACTCTAAAAGAAATGGTCCATATTTTGGTTGTGCGTCTATCGAGTTATGGATGCACTTGGGAAATTGGGAGAGCATTCGAGAAGCTAGAGAAGCACTCGGCTTCGCCTCGTACCACTCAAAAGCTTCTCTCGTGCTCTCCCAACTTCCTGCGCGCAGCCATAACTCGATAGACGCACGCTAAGCATGGACCATTTCTTAAGCAAACTTATTTGCATGAGATAGGGAAAAAGGAACTGTTGCTTTTTGGACGGTGAAATAGCTCTACTCTAACAAACTATAGTGTTCCTTCTACTCTAAATATTTAGTGTTGACAAACCCGCGCGCTGGGACCGTGTTACGCAGACTGTTGGTTCATTTCTTGTTGATTCGCCTCGCGTCTTGCAGCTCGAGTCACTCTCGGTCTGAGCTTCGTGTGTCGTGTTCACTCCTGGACGAACATCCACTGAGTAACTGCAATGTATTCAGGTTTTTGTGCATGAGAAAATTGTGATCAAACCTGGTAGCTAAAATACATTAGAACAGAGAAGTTAATCTTAGCTTTTGACCGATCTTTTGATAGATACAGTCACATTATTTCAGTTTGAGTTTAAAAAAATACTATTTGCTTCTTTTCGAGCGACAACGACTTTTCCGGCTCCATTCAGCTTAACCCAATTCAAGTCATACATTTCGTTAAAAAGGCAAATAGTTTTATCTAGTGCAAAAACCAGTCAAATTTGTAGCAATGTTTGGTATTTGGAACTCTTTATATCTAATGACGACCGATTGGTCATCCGTTTCGTTTATACTAGTTTCGGATTCTTGTTCCAGATTGTGTTGACCATGTCTTCCTTCACAAAAAGTTAAGAATATGAAGAACTACAAGCACCGGACCAATTCCTAACAAGCTGTGATACACTGAAACCTCTCGAGTAACTCTTTATTGTAAACTCAAACTTTAAAATGATTATTTTGAAGACGTTGTCGTTATTGTTGTTCAGTGTTGCTGTTGTTATTATTATAACTGATATTATTATTACAACTGTATACAGTAGTACATTTCTGAGAATATAAAATACAAACTTTTTGCACTCTTTGTTGTAAACTGAAACGTTTGACTTGATTACTTTAAAGACATTGAACATTATTATTATCATTGTTATTATTATTATCAATATCATTTCCACCTTTATTATTATTATTATTATTTATTATTATTATTATTATTATTATTATTATTATTATTATTAGTGACATTGACTTCTATGAGCAAAACGCCATAGCCAGTATTACTTAATTTTTATAGATTGTCGTTTATATTATTATGTACTTTAGATTATTCGTATGCCCCTTCTTATATAATTTCAAACTTTTATCGCTATTTAGTCATAATAAAGAAAAGGACAAATCAGTGCTTCTAATAAACTTTTTTTAAATATTGTAATTAGCTACTTTTTTTTAATAATTTGATTGTAAATTTTTTATAAAGATAAGAATGAAATAAAGTTGTTATTATTATTTTTAAAAAAAATTATTGTTGTTGTTGTTGTTGTTGTTGTTATTATAACTATTATTATCATTATCAATATCGTTATCATAATCTCTATCTTTATCATTATCATTACAGTAAATTGTTGACAGAATACGGGCCATCCTTGCCACTAAACTGTGCCTGAAATTTCACGGTATTTCTGTGGGAAAACAGTTACACTGCTATATCTAGTACAGTTGTAAGCAGGAACCAACCTCGCGTATGTCGCTGCCATTTCTGTGAGAGCTTTGAAGGTCGCCTTGGAAGCAGGAAGGCTAAGGACAAAAGGTACACCGACAAAGCTGGACGTTCTCTTGCACAGCTTTTTATGTGTTGGCCAGTGCTTCTTCTGGCACGACCTGATACAAATTGTGAAAAGTACGTTAAACACGAAAGGAAACAAATATCTATTAACAAAAGCAAAGTATCTAATCAAAATGCAAACTTAAACCAAAGAGCGGCGAGATTCGACGAGGATAGACTGCGAGCAGTCTCTTTCTGTTCCTCAGAATCAATCGAGGAGGCACAAAAATCGAACTGGCTAGCAGTCTCGCGCCGACTCGCTAGCTGCTTCGCCATTCGAATTTTGTGTGTTCTCAATTGATTCTGAGGAACAGGAAGAGACTGCTCGCAGTCTACGACGAGGAGGGCTAACAATGGTCTAGCAGCGATAGTTGATAACAATACTGCCACAGCGATGTTGACACTGTTGGACAGCGATTGTTTTACAGGGTAATAACAGCGCTGTAGCAGCGGTAATGGTGATATCGCTGTGACAACTACTTTGTCTTTTATGGATTTTTTATCTGAGTGTTTGGGAGGGAGTAAATGACTTTGAAATGAGAAAGATCTAGAGGCTGCCGCCTTGCCAAGGTCTCCAAAATTTATGCTCAAATAAGTTTTGACGTTTTGTCCAAAACTTCCCCATAATCTTGGAAACAACAACCAAGATCTTGAGAGCTTGGTTCGCTCATCACTTCCGCTGACTGAAAAGGGGGCAAAAAACTGATTTTTCCCTCGCATGATCGTTGTTGGTTCTTAGGGACACCGCGCTTGTTGGTACTCAATTTTCACAATCTATCTTTATAGCTGTATTCTGCGTTTGAAGAATGTCATGGCACTACAAGCTTACACTCCAAACCACATTCAGGGACAGTACTCACTGGTTGCAGTAACCGATGCTGAAGCAATGTGCACATCGTCTGAGGAGCTCCTGAGGTGCAGGTGTTCTGTAGCACCCCCCACAGTGGGGCGGGATGGTGTGGGGGTAGATCAACCTCTGGTTAAGGTAAAAGAAAGACATACGGCTGTTAACATTTAGAACTACATACCTGGTGCCAACTCAATGAAAGTTTTACACTTGTGTTTTACAAATACAGCAAATAGGCCTTTTGCAACAAGAGATCGCATGGTACAAAATACTGGAGGGCAAAAGACTCCACTGGGAAATGTAAAACAAAGAAAATACACACTTTTCTAGTCAATTGTGTTTTGTTTTGGAGTCTTCCACATTCTTTTAAAAATCACATTTTAAGTCATCAGGGATGATAAACATGTAATCGTGCAGGTTTTTGCGCAATTCGGGAAAATATCAGGGCGAGTTTGGTCTCGCCATGGGTGTTATACAACCCACTGCTCGACCAAACTCGCAAAAATTCCGAGTCGCGCAAAAACCTCCACGATTACATATAAGAATCCGTCATTACTGCATTTGACGTGCGCAAGCTATTACTGTAATACAATTAAAACATATAATTTGCTCAACAACAGCAGCAGCAGCAACAAACAACAATAACGAAACAACAAAGTATTCATGTATACCATACCGTTAAATCCGGGTTATTAGACCTGCTCTTAAACTCGCTCGTACAATATTTTCTAATTTTGACACAAAACTATCTCGCCGGGATGGGGGGGTCAGTGGATTATATACTTGTAGCTCAGCCAAATGTCAATCTCTGAATAATTTTGTAAATGATTACGTAATTCAGTCCAAGGGATACAAAAGAGTTTTAAATGAATATCTATCAATCTAGTTCCACGCAGATCTTTCAAGGGAGCACATGAGCCCTGAACTGAACCAACCTGAATAACAGGTATCTGATACACCTCCTCTCCGGCCTCTTCCTGACTTAAAACCTCAGCCCTGTATCAATACAGTAAGGGGGAAACATTTTTTAATATCAGCCCATGCAACTCGACACCTGAGTAAAACAATGATGCATTAGAAAGTAAACACATGTACCAATGCTAATTTAATACTGGTGACACAACTGAGAGAAATATTCGTTCTAAGCTTTATATGTATATATACAGTAACCATATGCCTTATGATTAAAATCACGAAATCCAGTACTTTTTCGTAGCTTTAAAAGTTACAGCTTCAATGACGATTCCAAGAAGGTACTACTGAATAAAAATGCTAGGTGCCGGGATTTGAAATATTTACATGTATTCTAGAATGAAATAGGTTTTATGCAGCAAGTTGCATGCATAGTTTCACCTTGTTTAGTTTGTTTTTGTCTTAAATTTCACTGGAGGTTTCACACACTACAGCAGTTGGAATGTTTGGTACAGAACGTCACTCATTTTTTACAACCTGGTAGTCGTGGGTCTTTAAAACCCTTAAGGTGAAAAAGAATTGTAATGTTCATAAACACTATCCGGTATACTTGATGCACTTACACAATTATCATATCAGTTGCAACGGCGGTGGACATGTTGTATCCTTTGTCAAAGAATCTGTAGAACCTGCCACGGAAAGCTTCAAACACCACCATCTGACAAACAGAAAGGAAGATGTAGTGGTAGCAAATATAGTGGTCAGGAGCAGATTGTTTCACATTCAACAACTGAACGCAAAACGTTGTGATAGCGATTGGGAAAGCAACAGGAACAAAAGGCAGTCAGATTCATGTAATTGTACATTACGACAACTTTGCTCTCACGAGCAATAAAACCACGTGATTCAGTGGTAACTTTTCATCTGACGGTGAACAACTACAGTAGTATGGCGGCCAACAAGCTAGAAGAAATTTCATTACTTTAATCCACTCCAATCGTCCTTGAAACGTTTGAGGCAGAATTATTTCAACAGTGTTTGTTTCAGCCTCTCTACCACTCTCTACTACATCTATTTGGTTGTACTTACATTGTTAACGGATATTCCCGTTTTTCTCTCCACAGCAGCAGTCAGTTGCTCAATTGGTCCATCCTGTGCAACTTTCACAACAACCTTTCATATGAAACAAAACGAAGTGCTATCAACAATGACTCATTTTCAAGAAATCAAATCTGTCTGCTGTACACATGATCTCGTAATTATAGGGTAAATATATGGTTGACACTGAGAGGACTTTAACGGTTTTATTTTCAACATTATATTTATAAAATATCTAGTATGAAGTAATTGATAGAGTGGAGGGTACAGGATTTACAACCAAAGGGGTCAGTCTGAGCCAGTCCTGCACCATTCTGCTTTTATATAGAGTATTTTCCATGACTTTTAACAAACAATCTTGGTTTTCAAGGTTTTTCAAGTTTGGATTTTGGAATGTTAAAACTAAATGACTTTCCCGACCTTTCCAGGCTTTCAACGATCCGTACAAACCATGTTGTGAAGAAGTGAATCAAAAAATATGCAAACCCTAGCCAGACTTCAGACTTCAGACTTTATTTGACATTAAAGCTATAATATATTATACAGTGTTAGCCACACAGGAAATAAAAAAATCTGAAGAGGGAAGGGCGATCTTGGAAGCCAAATTTGATAAACGGAATGCTTGGGTTCAAACTGGAGTTTCCAGGAGTGCCACGGGCTTACGAATCTACATTTGCTCCGTACGGCGGATAGTTTACGGATATTTTTGAGGACAGTTTGTACTTGTACTCCAGGAGACGACTGAGGTACTGCAATTCACTACCCAGAGACATATAGTACAAACCATTTTTCTGAGTTAAACAGACAATAGAGAAGTTGAAGCACCAAGGGCACTTGGATAGAGTTAGCATGCTAATGAAATGAGTATCCACGTAAATTAATTGAACCAACACAAACATGTATAATTGTACCAAAAATACTGTTTTCCAATAAATTCTAAGCCTTAAACATATTTACCCAAATCCCTTCAAATCAAGAATTCTGTGATGCAGTAACTCCCAAGCACAGGAAGGAGGGTAACCAGTGAAGCTGTTGTACATCAGTTTTTCCTCCCTGTGGCAGCAGCAGAACCTACCTTCAGTGGTCTCCTTGAAGGATCCTTGAAAAACACAATGACAGGTAACAACTTTTGCTCCTTGGGGAGTGGAACCGATAGATTTATGAAGGGGTCGAATGTAATGGAGATCTGAAGTTAAAGAGACAAATACAGTGGTTCAGCTAAACGAATGAAGCACTATCTAATGCAAACACGCATTCAAGGACATGTAGGTTGTATGTAAAGAAGCTCCACATTTATAAGGAATGGTTACTTTCAACCAGCATTGTTAATTGGTATAACGCCTCCGAGAGTCATCTTTGTTATCAACAATAATTATACCACCTATAAAGACTTGCAATCAACTAAAAAATCAAGTGATATCCCTGCCACGGACAAGCTGGTATGATGTGCACTCGATCCTAACGAGTATCGGATTTTGCATGAAGAACCAGAAATAATGTACTAAATGACTCGTCTATACCGCGAGTAACAACTGAAACGGCAAGGCGTTCCTTTTGCCACATGTACAACGGGGCAGTGCTTATTAATGAATAATTTTACTATTCTATTTTGCAATTAGCTTTATCACATACCCATTCGTAAAGAGACTTAAATATGTCAATCACATTACACTGGAATAGTTTTATTTCAGCTTATTTTTCGCCACAGAAACAAATAACTTATAATTTCAGTTGCAAAAATCTTACAGTATCACTGACAGTGTTTTATATCAATAAAACTAGGGTCAAATGTTAACATTTCATTTAGCCCTACTTAAGTCCTACAACAACGCAACAGGAATATTATGTAAATTGTGTAGTGACCCAGTGTATCGCTGCTTGTCCTGCTAGAGGTGAATTTCACAAAACCATTGAACATTAAAATAAAGAATATTGTCACTCATAGCTGGCAATTTTTCGCGCGCTTTTTGTATGCCGCGAGCGTGCATCTATAACTCGATAGACGCACGCCCATGCGTCTATTAAATCACGTGCTCGCGTTCAACCAATGAAAATGCTCAGAACGGTTTAGGATAATTTGTACGTTATCAGCTTACGTGTATTTTTTCCTATAAATACTGCTTAAAGTGGCAGAGGCAATGTCTAAAAGAAAAGGGCCATGCCTTATATGTAGTTGTGTTTCTATCGAGTTATAGATAGATGCACTTGGGGAGTTGGGAGAGCACTCGAGAAGCTAGAGAAGCACTCGGCTTCGCCTCGTGCCACTCTAACGCTTCCCTCGTGCTCTCCCAACTTCCCGCGTGCATCCATAACTCGATAGACGCACGCTAATCATGGACCATTTCTTAAATAAAATTTATTTAAATGTAAACAAATTCTGACACTGTTTTATGAAATAGGTTTACAATTAGTAAACACGCTGTTTGATCATTGACATTACAGCACTAATGTTTAGCACCTTTTTACAAACTGGGCAGGTGAGCTTGGACTTGAGCTGGCCTTGGAAGAGATCCACTATCATGGAGTCATTCCTGCTCTTGTGTCTCTTCCAGGCCTCAGTCGCCACCTCACTGTCAGGTCGACCGCCTCCTTCTACTTCCTCTGTATAAGGCTTGTCCTTCACGCGGTTGAGATCCTACAGCAAGTTCAAATAAAATCAGGATGTTTTCTTTAGGAACTGTTCATTATTCATTGGGTACAGTTCTTCATTTTTTCAAACCCTGCAGTATCATCCCCACGGCCTGGAATCAGACCCTCAAAGCACTCCCACACTGCCTGTCACGTGGCCTAATTGGATCACGTGACAACCAATCACTTACCAGAAGAAGATCAAAGATTATGGCCGAAACGTTGTTCATAGACGGAGTAAGATCCGTTATGTGTATTATTAGTTTCTGCATTCTTTTATCATCCCTCAAATACTCCAAGCCCAATATGACTTCTAGCACTTTTTTTCTTACCAAAGTAAGAAACTGAAACTATTAAGTTTTAAAACTCAAATCCAAAATGTTTTAAAAACAGTTTGTAGTTTACTATAATTAAAAGTCCCGTGGGGTGGGGAAATTCCTGCACCAATATTTTGAGTGGAGGTGTGTTACAGTATATTGGCCCTATTTCAAACCCATAAAAGGCAATCTTCTATAACCTATTTCAGACTAAACTTTAAAACTGAAAAAATGTACATGTATTCTCCTAGCTATCAAATTTAACTATGTATAGCTAATGTATAAGAAAGTCAAGCTTTGGTAATATACCTCATGAAGGCCATCAAGTAAAAATGCCATGAACTCTTGGGCATCCTGCTGCATGAAGCCCTTAAATTGACACACTTTTTCTCCAACAATCATCTAAAAAGCAACTCAGCAAAATTAGTTGATGAATAAACATTCAGCTGGGATCACTTTTTTTGTGCTCACTGAACTTGGGCTTGGTGCACCTTGCTCCTTCACAACTTAACCACCTCAGTCCCTACCTCTTCCTAATTCCCTGCCCCAAGATGATCTGTCTAAAAGGATCCTCAATCACATATCTCTTTCTCACAGAAGTTTAATACCAGAGGACATGGTTCCCAATTGGCAACAGCTTAGGTTTGGGCTTGGTACAACATGCTCCTTCATCCCTTGATCACCTCCCCACTTCTCCCCAATTCCCTGCCCAAAGACGATTTCTCTAAAAAGATCCTCAATCACATCTTTCTTCCCCACAGAAGTTTGATACTTGAGGACATGGTTCCCAATTGGTGACAATTTAAGTGCAACCAGTTTATACATGTATGACAACAGGTAATACATGTATGTGTTGTTAACGACAGGAGTATAAAAAATTCCTTTAGACAAGGACTTTTTATAGTTTACATGTACATGTAGCAATGTCTGCAGTACTTCAAAAGATTTATTTAGTACATACTGTCCAGAGCTAGATACCTAAAATTGGGAGACTAGGAGGATCTACATAGGTAACTGGCTTTCCTAGTTAGTGCTAACTTTCATTATGTTCTTTCAAGTAACTGAACAGTCAGCCCTGTGTTCTATAAGTACAATGGATGGTTGAGTGGCTAATCCATCTGAATCTAAACCAAAAGATTGTAGGTTTGAACCATAGCCCCAACAACAGCATTTTATCCTTGAGCATGCAGTGTGCTTTCTCCAGTCAAATTAAGTTCTAAGCTGCTACGAGTACCAGCTTTTACTGGGGGCTAACCTGCTATGGACTAGTGTTCAATGCAAGGGAAGTCACAAACAACTCATGAATCCTCTTAATACTACATGTACATGTACATAACTGTACAGAAACCAGAGATACATAAACTGAGGAAAATATTAATTTAGCTTAGCAACTTTACACTCTATGTGTACATGTACATTAAACACAACAGTTATTATTCTCGCCAACAGTGTTACGCAGCAGTATACCTTCAGTTTTTGGGGTGCTAGATGCTTCTCCTTTCCTGACCAGATGTTCTTCATCAAACTGCCGAAGACCATGGCAAGTTTTCCTCCTGTACCCAGAGGGTTCTCTGTGTTGATCTCCTGTTTATACTTTCCTTCTACAGTAACAAGAATAATTACAAGTATCATAATTATGATATTAATCATGTAATGTAATGGATCAGCTAACCAAAAAAGATGGCAACTGTTACATTCACCCACAATTACTAGCACACAAAAGTCCTAAAAATGCTTATAAAATGCATAGAAAAATTAGAAAAAACTCTAATTCAAGTATACAAAATGTTGTTACTGTATAAAATGTACATCATCTTTTTCAGTACAGTCAACTGATAAAACTGCTCAGGAATTTCAAAATTTTTTCAACTGGAAATTAAACTATTAATCATATACATGAAAAAATTACTTGATTCTGATTGGCTAAGAGCAGTGCAATTACATTGTAATTCTGTGCAAAA
>JAOBYE010113226.1:0-19455 GCA_025403585.1 Parazoanthus swiftii | reverse complement strand
TATTAGTATTAGTATTAGTATTAGTATTAGTATTAGTATTAGTATTAGTATTAGTATTAGTATTAGTATTAGTATTATTATTTACCTTTTCGCATATATTACCCTACAGATGATGGTAGTTGGTCAGAGTGGGGCGATTGGAGTGCGTGTTCTGTGAGTTGTGGAAGCGGAAATAGAACACGCATGCGCGATTGTACAAATCCAGTTGCAAGACGTCTAGGAAAGATATGTGGCAAGGATTCCAAAGGGATTGGTCGTAAAGAAACTCGATCTTGTTCAACAACATTGTGCCCAAGTAAAACAGTTATTTTTTGCTTCATATGGACCTCTGGTTAAAATGTTGTCAACTTAGTCCGTCATATGGAACGCCATGACTGACTTATCATAGTTGGTTTAATCATAGTTGGTTTAATCAGTCTTCACTGAGTGGTGTTTTGTTTCACTTGGCGGTTACTTCATTATGTCGGTGCTTCTTATATGATATGCAGTACAGTACTTGACGGAACTCGTAAGTGCATCGGGCAAAATGTTATTACTCCCGCAATTAAGGAAAGAAGCACCAAGTATCGCAAAATAAGTACCGAACTGAAAGACACATGCACCAAACCTGGTTGAATAAGAACGAATATCATAAAAGAAGCACCAAAACCTATTATATAACCACCGGGCATATTAATGAGAAAAGCACCACAGCTGATGTATTCACGCATCAGAAGTCAGCCGTGGCGTTTCGATACTGTAACTAAACGCACAATTTTGTTTCCTATACTTATTGACACATCACACATACGTAAGTTACAAAGGGCGAACTTCACATGTGCCGAATCTAATGTCAGTATATATACACAAAAAAATCGACGTCTGAAAGGTCGCGGTTTACTGTGCGTGTGCCGAATGTAATGCAAATATTACTTATAAATCATACTACACATTAACATGCAATACCAAAACAAGCGGCAAATTTTAGATCAAAGTTAGCTTATTAAATATTCAGGGCCGTCGAAAACACGCAGGACGAGGGAATTGCCTCGTCTTTAAAATGTTTTTGCCTGTTGACTTAAGTTAGGAAAAGTATCTGAAAGGGTTTTCCTTTCGTTCCTCTGACACCCGCATTTTTTGCCTCGATTTGTATTTTTTGTTCTGGCTAAAGCTCTAAGGTTATTGATCGGTGAAACTGAGTACTGCGGCACGAGATTGCTTGTATATTACTTGTGCAATGCAAATGGCTATTGTGTAGTGGGGTTTGGCTGTCTATTTGAACCGTGGGATTGGTTACAGTGTACCATAGGGATCGCAACCACCAATTCCATGTCATATTCAACACTGCCGCTGGTTCCCTGGTGTCTGTATTCCTGTAGGAACAAAGACCCTAGTAGTTGTTTTAAAAAAATGATCTGAAACCATATTGTCAATCTTTTGTTATAACTCCTAACTGTTTTTCGTTACTTTTTAGTACACGGTGGCTGGTCCAACTGGACAGAATGGAGTGCTTGCTCCAAGTCATGTGGAGACGCAAAACGTTGGCGCAATCGCACGTGCACGCAACCTGTTCCTCAGCACGGCGGGAACGACTGTAAAAAGGATCCAAGTGGCTTGGGTGGCACTCAAGAAAAGTCATGTCTAAATTTGCCATGTCCGCGTGCGTAATTAAGCCTTTAGACTTCGTTTTTCACACATTTTCTTCAGTATAAATGCTTGTTTGAAACGAGAACACTAGCCTTACGTCGCAGGCAGATCTAACGACATCAACAACATATAATAAAAATAATAATAGTAATGATAATAATAAAATTAATAATAATAACAATAACAATAATAATAACAACAACAACAACAATAATAATAATAATAATAATAATAATAAAAACATTAATATAAATAATATTAATAATATTAATAATAATGAAATAATGGCCACAAATACGGAGGGTTTTTCTATATCTATACCTGTATATCTCTTGATATCTATACCTAAACCTATACCTATACCAGTATGTCTGTACTTATACCAAGACTTTATCTTTGCCTTTCCGTGCTCTTGCCCACGCTTAACAAAGCAGTTTGAGTTGTTAAATTTGATGTAAGAGTTATAAAAAGGCATGTAAATGAAATAACATTTTAATTAATTTTTAAAAAACTTATTTAGACTGGGAGAGTTGGAGCGCCTGGAACCTGTGCAGTAGATCCTGTGGTGGAGGGAAGAAATCGCGTCAGAGGAGCTGTTTACCGGCTGGTTCTAATTGCACCGCGAATTCAAGCGAAATAGAGGGATTGGAAACTATTAATTGCAACGATTTTCCATGTCGTGGTATGTAAGGAGTTGACAATTTACTTCTTTAATAAGGTAGATGTGGTATGGTTTATAAGTGATAGCGCTGATCAATTTTGAAAAAATGGTTCGAAATTCTGTAACCGCTGGTATGTCAATTTCTGGTTTGTCTGAGAAAGAGACCTTGACGTCAGAACTAAAAGAAAAACATAGTTTTGTCATGCTCTAAGCAATTCTTAGTCACCTTAATGAAAGTCTTAATAATAAAGGTAAGAAGATTACACTTAAAAAACTAGCAGTTAACAAATTATGTTTACATCTGAAGGCTGATATCTAACAAAAATAAAATCGATGCAAAATGCTTGAGTAAGATGGAATTGTATAAATAAACGGTTCTGCATTGAGAAGTTTTTTTTGGGGGGAGGAGGGCTGATTAGCAATTCGATAATGATAGATTAATTAGATCTTTTAGCACAATGAAAATTGTATGCCAATCAAAAACACAGAGTTAGCCCTTGTAATTGTCAGAAATGGAAACTGCGTGTTGAATGGAAAGCAACAAAAATTTTCAACAGCAAAAAACTTACAAAAAAAAATCATTTCAGAATGCATTCTCTCTTAAAATTTATGATTAAATTTGGGGAAACTAATAAATTTCCTAAATATCCGCTGTTAGTCAACTTTGACTTGTTCTTTCTACGTCTGTCATTCCAGAAGGGCTATAACGGGAATTTTCGATTGACATGTAATTCTTGATCAAGTAATGTTGAATCCAAACACTTTTAGTTATACATTAAATTGAATAATGTAACAAGGTAACAAAAGCACAAAATTACTCAATATGGTTCACTGACAAGTTTGATTAATTCATCCTCTACTGACCTATATTTTTGCTAGTTAATGGCAAATGGGCCCCGTGGGGAAAATGGACAGAGTGCTCGTTGACTTGTGGTGGAGGTCGAAAAACGCGCCTGCGCACTTGTACAAACCCCACACCAAAACATGGGGGCAAGAACTGCGATGGAGGTTCTCTTCAAAGAAATGTCATTATATGTAAAACTCAGAAGTGCATCGGTAAGACTTCAGTTCTTTTCGTCTAAACCATGGTAACCGATTTGTGTAATACGGATCAGGGCGGTACAGAAAGTTTGCAAATATTTAGGACTCACATTGGGAGGGGGAGGGGTAAATTAGGCTGTTTTTAGTTTTCCTTGAAATGAAGAGTTTCTATTAGGTATGATCAAATTGCTAGTTTCGTTGAAAAATTATCTTTACTATATTTTGCTTCAGCTAACAAGGTTTCTCTTAAACTGGCAAAACGTATAAATTCGATAATGCTGAACGAAGGGAAACATTTTTGGTTTCAACTACAAACGATTTCTAAGTCATTGCATAAAACTACATTCAACTACGAACGATTTCCAAGCCTACCCGACAGTTATATACTTCAATTAATAGGTCATATACCTAAGGTTACCCATATCAAATAAACACTTGGCTTCTTTTGGGTACCCTTGCCACCTTCCGTTTGTGTTATATTCTTGTCATGTAAACTGTGTTCCATTGGCAAAGTAAAGAATGAATGAATGAATGAATAAATGAATGAATGAGTGAATAAATTAGTGAGTGAATGATTGAATGAATGAACGAATGAATGTATCAATGAATGAATGAGCTGATAAAAGCCAACACAATATATTCTAGAATTTAAATTTGCACTCTTTTCGAGATTCACAACAACAAATGTTCTGCTAAGCATTTCCTTAATTTAGTACTTCCTTAAGAACAAATTAAATGATCTTCTATCTTAAAGTACTTTAGAAACTGTCCGTTGTTTTGTTTTAGCTGTTTTATTCATCTAAATTTGTGTTTAAATATTGTTTAGCAATTGTTTTGCCAATCAAATAATAACATAAGCAAAGAATTTTAAGTTTGATTGTAGCCGTTTGTCCGGATAAAATAACATCAATCGATGTTTTGACTTCGCAATTTTCAACTTTGTAATATTTAACTTTATTGTCGGGAAGCATTTGAAATAAGCTACAAAGCTTGACTTTTGGAGGCGTACCTATGAAAAATCAATGAAAAATGATGGGAAAAGTGACTAGAGGCCAACTGCTGTCAAAAGCTGTTAATTCGCACAAACTACTCATGTTATTTTCTTTTTTGTGTCAGAACACGTCCTCTTAGTTTGATTACAGGATACAGTTATTAATAATGATACGTTTTTTCTAAACTTTCTTTTGAACAGAGCGCTCTGGCAAAAACTCGTTTTCGTTGAATCCCATGGAAAACGAAAAAATGCTATGGATAATATTGGGAGTGGCTGCCTTAGTGTTACTTGTGGTATTAATACTTGTCTTTCGCAGGTAAGTCATAATCGGCTTTTAAATCTTACTTTTCAATTGCAAATGAACTTTGTAAAAGATTTACTCTGCAGATACCTCACGGTAAAGTAAATGGTCGCGGTTGCTGGACTATGGTGTTATGACAATTAATGGGGTAATTTGACAACTCCCTCTCTCCTTGGTTTTTTGGACTTCAAATTTGTTCCGTTAAACACTGCCAAAAGCTTTTGCCTTTCTGCTCCTTGATTACGAAAGCAAATTTTGAAGTGAATCACACGACGTAATAACTGGCATGGCTAATCATAAAATCTGCCAGTTGTTTTTTTGAACTTTCTGGAAAAGGTTAACTACTTTTTGTGTTAAGTATGATTGTAGCTTTGATTAATTATGCCTCAGTACGCCCAATGTTTAGGATCGGCATTTTACACAAAAACTAGTTCGCGACCGTCTATCTTTACGGCGCTACAACATGGCACAAAAAATGATAAAAAGTAGAGCAATCTTAAACTAAATGTTATTAGATTTAAAGTTTTAATATTAGATGTTTGTATTGTTGCTCAATACTCTTTTCTTTGTCTCCACTTAACATTGATCTAATTATTCCTTTAGGCTGAAGAAGAGCATTACTTCGAGACGGAAGGCAAAAAAAGAAGAGAAACAACAGAGGAAAATTCAAGAATATTATAAGGCCACGCTATACGACCAGGCTGATGAAAACGATTTTGAATTCGACTTCATTGGTAAAAAATAATTATTGTTCTTTTGTAATTAATTTTGCTCTCTTTCTCAGTCTGTGAATCACAAATGTTCGAAACTCTGCAGTATCTGGGAAGAGATGAACTATTTTCGGGATGCAGCCCTGGTTCTCTTCTGTTTTCCCTTGATTTGTCCCCAAAACGTTCTCATTGTATAACCAATCCATCTCTTTTTCTTCCCAACAATGTGAAACCAAATTCCCTTTTTCTGTTATCTGTTCTAAGGTTTTTTCATTTATACTTTACAAAACAGGCCTTTCCCATTTCCAAAAGTCGCTAGGGAAGTTTCTGCGTGTCAGTGGAGGGGAAAAAACATGGTTCTTTGCTTTAGCATCTCGTTCAGTGCTACGGCTGCGCGGTTGGAGTTTACCTTTAAAAATATATAATGGAAACTTTTACGAGCTTGGTCATTGCAAGTGTCATAAATTGAAGTTGACTCGTCTGACTCGACCGGAGAAAAAGGAAGGGGAAAGGCTGTCTGTTGAACTTGAGTATGTGTTTATGTTAGTGGAGCTAACTAAAACATTGCTTAGCAATTGTTGGTCGTCCCCTCCCCAGACCGTTAAAGGGCTTCCTGCCGTTTTTTATTTACTCACACTAACCAATTGATCGTTGACTATACACTGAATTTTCTCTTCCTTCTTTGCAGAAGAATAGCAGAAAGCAAGAAAATGGAGTGGATCTTCGTATGCTTTGCGATATGTTTGTTTTTATAAAATTTGGCAGTTCCAGTTTTTCTTGAATCTTTTGTAAAAACATCAGTCATTCATTGCTAATTTTCGCAACTTTTGGTTAGAATTATAAACTGTAATATCATCTAATTGGTGTCAACAAACATCTCATTTATCTGAGTGCACTAACAGAAAGCTTTATAGCAAAAACTAAATAAGTTACTTTATACCCTTTAAGCAGGGTTAGTGGTAAAAGATATCTAGTTACAAAAACATGACAAATAACTTCGAAAATAAATCTGAATGAGATAGGAAGTGTTTTGTTATTACATCTACCACTCTTCGAGTTGAATTGCGAAACACACCATATACTTTCTTTGTTGAAAATATTTTTCTAACACGCTCCACGTTTAAAACCGTACATGAAACTATGGATAAGACTCGCTTTGTAATATCTGTAATTATATCTATAATAAGGGTAATTGGTGTGTGGCAAGAAAAACTCTGGACGCTGCTTGGACTTTACAACCAACTAAACTGCATGACATATGATGTAAAAATTGCTAAATGAATAAAGCTGTACGGCAAAACATGTATCTTTGCACTTTGTCACCCAGTATTTAGTACTGAGTATTTTTTCAGAGATATATTAGCCGAAATAAATTAAATAAAAAAAAACATAAAAACACTACATAACTCTTTCCTGTCCAATGGCACTGATTTACCTTCGTCACACTGATAAACAAATACACACCCTTCTTTAAGAACCCCTTAAGCTTTAACTAGTTGAGCTAGGTAGCCCTCTGGCACAAACGCACACTGATAAACCCAGACACAATATTCACTAGGAAGAGATTTGGCCTATAACAACTGAAAATAATTTAATATCAAATGACATTTTAAAGGCTTTATAAATGACATGCAAATAAAACTTATGAACATAAGTGGTGATGAGCCTGTTGCTACCCGATGGTATTTTTCGTTCGTCAGTCACTTCAACCGTGGTTGATTGAGGCGCTCAGCGACCAAAGCCCGTGATATAGCAAGCTTAAGAGGAATAACACCAGGAGAAGTGTCCACGATGTAACTAAAGCAGATTGAGGAGATGACGAAGGAGATTGTTGTCTTCAGTAAATGGCAATAAACTATACTCTTGCATTATACTTGTAACAGATACGCCTATAGACATAGATTCTTGGGCTCGTGAAGATGATAATGATAGGTATAACGCCGTGAATCTTTGGACAAGTAGTTATGCGACGCATGCGCAATTGCATGCCACAAAGCCTGTAGACATACACGAGGGATACCAAGGTATGATCTGAGCCCAAACCAGGATTGTGAGACAAAACATATAATTATTATATAGTGGCCTCAAATAGACAAACAAGTGAAGCAAATCATAATAGCTTGTCACCCATGCCAACCATACCAACCATACCAGGGAACTAACATCTCTTAGCAGTCAACGAATTCTACTTTCGATAGATAACGGCGACTCTCCTGTAGTTGACTAACGCAACTTGTGATAAAGTGTTATAACCTGGGGTTATCCTAAGAACTCCTGGTCTTACAGTAACTGTCCGCTGTGTCAACATTCCACCATTTTTATCCAGAGAATTTGACACGGAAGTTGTAGACTACGGTACTTCGGGATAGAGAGCAAGTGGGACATTTTAATGTCTGCAAAACGGCGAGCGAAACGCTCCAATAAGATTGTTCTCAAACTAATCGAAACTGTTCAGCTAGAGGGAAAGGATTTAAAGAAGGCACTGGATCGGATAATTTCTGTTCCAGTAACACTGGTATTCAACAACACAAAAAATAATTGGTGTTTCTCTGGATCTGCAAAACTGTTAACAAGAATTTAAGAATGTTGCGTAACCAACTTTCAAACTCAAGATTCCTAGTGACTCAACTATAAAAGTCGAGCTAGCTGGAATATTCATACAAATTATGACCAGAAAGCGGAATGAGACCAGGTATTACTTCAAATGGGTCGTGACAACAAAGTGAACAAACTACGAACCAGATGCTTATGAAGTTATTAATAAGAGCGAAAGCCATTTCGAAGGGAATGAACTATATTCTGTTTTGTGAAACTTATTGTTGTGCTCGATACACAACACACTCAAACCTTTTGAAATTACGTTTTTATCTAATTATTTAGCTTTTTGCCCGAAGGGAGAGGGACACTGCTACAGGTTTCCCCAATTACAGCAGGCCCTTTGTAGGGGAAGAGGTGACAGTCCAAAACACCGGTATTATCCTACTTCTATCGCCAAGTGTGTGGGTTCTTTTGAGCTCCCAATCAGAGAACGTCGAGTGACTAGACCAACGGCTTCACGTCCCTGTCCACGGGAAGTTTGGCGAAAGAAGGTCGACCAAAGTTCAACCCTCGACCAGGCCGGGGTATGAACCCGGGCCCTTCTGGTTGGCAGTCAGAGATCTTACCAACTGTGCCAACTTTGCACGGCACACTTTTAGTGTCTATCGTTTTGACGTTTGACCGATTATCATGTGTAGTCTAAAGTTACAAACCTCTGCAATTGCGTCCCCTCCCCTCTCCTCCCCTCTCCGGCCGTCCAAAACAAAATTCCTTCGCCCCTTCAAACCAATGCTGTGAGCCATGATTTGGAAACAATGAAATGTAACTGGACGATTTCAGCGGACCCTTTTTCTGTTTCTATAATTCAAAAATGCGTGCTTTTACTTGTATATACATATATAGTTTCACTTACTTTTGTCTTATCGAATTGATGCAGAGTAAAGTCTGAGCTCCTCCTTTGCATAAGCTTATGTATGACTCAAACTCGTTAAAAAGCGAATAAAAATTTAATTATCACTCGAATTAAAACTGTTGCGTTGGTAATTGCTCGATTCGTTCTTGCTCTTTGAATCATGGATAGAAACTCAAAAAACCAAAACAAATGCGTCAGAACCATGTTTTTTCTCTATTTAATAATAGTCATTGCCACGGAAAGTACTGCTGATACAACTACGAACAAAGGTAAGTACTTCTCGTACATTTTATAATTGATTTTTTTGTCGACCAAAAAATTAGCGCGCGCACTTTTGTGTTAATATTACAGGCTGGGAAACATTCCATTTTGCCAGATTAAACAAAAATGTACTTAGAGAACGACCACTGAGTTAAAATGGGTAGTTAATTCTAACTTATGCTTATAGCTACACCATAGTTTCGGTTGGTACGTTAGGAGCTTTGTGTCAACGGAGTTAAAGTGCACAATCTTCTTTACTGCACAACTACAGCAACAAGTACAAGCTTTCAATTTCATTTGATACCAATTTCATGTGATTTCCTCTTTCTTTCTCTCTGCCTGTCTGTCTGTGTTTGTCTGTCTGTCTGTCTATCTGTCTGTCTGTCTCTCTCCTTCCTCTTGGAGAGAGAAAGGATTTGGCCCTCTACATTGCAATCTTTTCCAAGTCCTTTTTTTCTTGGTGATTGTTGTTTTAATCTAATAAAACTAGCATGTAGCACGAATTTTTGAAACAATATTTTTCTCAACGAACCAGGCTTCATCAAACAACTGAACTAGAAATTTTTTTAAGGTACCGGGTACAATCTACCTAAAAGGGGGAGGGATGGGGGGGCGTGGACAAAAGAAAAGGAAATTGACTGTTTACGAAAGCTTGTGTACATGACTCCACAAGCTAATGCATGAGCTTTTGCACATCTTTTAAATAAATTAAAAACGTTGTAAAATGGCTGCTCGTGACAGTGGTCAAGGGCGGCTAGCTAGGTCTAATTAGTTTGAGTCGTTTTGTTTAATTGTTGTGAACCTTCATATATACATGTATAGGTTGTTTTTCTGAAGGTTAAATAGGTGAAAAAGTTTTGAATAGAATCCTTAACCGATAAGTGGTTAGCATTGATTCTTTTTTTAAAAAGAAAACGTAAGAATGACCGCCAATCCCCAAAACAAACCAGATCCAAAAACCGAATTGGCAGTGCGATCAGAAATAATTATATTCAAATACAGAAGGAATACAAAATTTGAAATATGAGAAAGTAAGTTAAT
Source organism: Parazoanthus swiftii (assembly GCA_025403585.1). NCBI lineage: Eukaryota > Metazoa > Cnidaria > Anthozoa > Zoantharia > Parazoanthidae > Parazoanthus > Parazoanthus swiftii. The sequence goes on along the minus strand of JAOBYE010113226.1, from coordinate 9,369 downwards.
CAGTGATTTTTTTGTCTTAAGCAGCCGGAGTTTTTGATCGTGAGACTGGTGGAAGTAATAAGGAGTGTGAGGAGTAGTTGCTAGTATCTGAAAAATCTTTTGCAATCAGAAGGGATAAGTAATTGAAATGCGTGTTATAACTGCGGATGATATTATTTTTTTCCGAATTATTAGCGTGTATAGAAATATGAACCATTCATCTTAACATATGAAGTACGGTCCTTTAACTAAAGATAGACAATATGTTTTTCTGCAAAACGAAAATAAGAAATAAGGTGTGTTTATAATAGCGTTGGAATGGTGAAAAATTGTGTTTACACTAGGCTTGCGATTTTAAAACTGTTTTCTTTCACAGTTAAACCCGTACAGTGCAAGAATGGTTGGACCAAGTATGGTGAATTCTGTTATCGGTTTTTCCATGACACGACGGCAGGGCAATTTATATTCGGACATTTAGTGCCAAGAGAATGCGCTAAAAGGAAAGCAACCGCTGCATCAATTTTAAGCCAGCAAGAAAACAGCTTTTTACATCTTTTGCTCAAAAAATGGGGAGGGAAAAGCAACACTGCGCACGCGTGGATCGGCCTTCGCCGTAATCTCCCGTCCAAAGAGTGGAAATGGGATGATGGCACCCCATTTTCGAACGATTCTTCCACGTTTTGGGATAGTGCGTTTGTATCTCCTGAGCATGGTTGTGTGATGATGAAAGAAGACAGTGGAAAATGGATCGCTGGTCATTGTAATGGGACCAAAGCTACTCTTGCGTTTTACTTCTGTAAATACCACCCGGCGAAAGGTGAGTAAAGGATAGAAAGTCAAATTCAAAACACAATTATTTTAATATTATTATTTTTTAATATTGGGATTTATAGTAAACTATAATTATAATAATAACTAAATTTGCTATTGTTTTTATCATTATCATTCTTATTATTGTTGTCATTATAGTAATATATAATAATAATAGCTATTATTATTATTATTATTTTTATTATTATTATTATTATTATTATTATTGTTATTATTATTATTGGAGATGTTAGCCAAGATGGCCGACATGTTGTGAAACGACTCTTACCAAAGCAACAGTTCTCAGTTAAAACTCGATTGTTTTTACGGAAAGTCATCAGCTAACCCAATTTTACCTACATGCCCAAGCTCGATCTTTTATGTGCAACCAGTGGAAAATCATGCGGGTCTCATTAAGTTCGACGCACAACGTGATCATATCACCTTTCCAAAGGCCGATTGACTGGTTTTTTTAAAAATTTTCTAAATGTGTATAGCCAATTTTAAAAACAAGTCCTACAAGTCATGCCAAAAGGACATTCAAAAATGTTTACTTGTCTGTCTGTCTCATTCTCCCTTATTCGTAGTGTCTAGCGATCCCAAATATCAAAGAAATATTAACTTAATACTGAAAAAGTACTGGTCTGTTTGGAAAAGTTATAACCCTTTTTTGACTTCATCTCCCATCACTGATAATAACTAACCTCAATTTATTACCCAATTATTTTGTGATATTTTAATCAGCTCGCGAGTGGGCACAATGGTCATCCTGGGTTCCTTGTTCCAAGACTTGCGGAGGTGGAACTAAGTCGCGATATCGTAAGTGTAGAAATCCCTTCACAGGAAGATTCATGAAAGGGTGTACTAAGCGTGTCAAAAGCCCTGGTCGTGTCGAGACATGGAGTTGTAACACAATGCCGTGTTTGGGTGAGTAAAACTCACCGTAATGTAATGATTATAATGAAAGTGTTTCAATTAATTAGATATTCTTTCGTTATCGTTAAATTTTAACTTATATATATTTATATGTATATATATATATGGATCTTTGAACCTAAGGTTTTACCGACAAATTTACTCTTAAAAGTTGCGGTTTCAAAGTGCGAAGCAAATTTTTTGTTCTCAGTGTTTTTTTAGGTGAATTAATCAAAAAATGTACATATAATATTTATTTTATACCTTATGCAAAACCTTGTAATTTTGTTTTTTTAATTGTTCTTATATTTATTCATCCCTGTCTTGATATTAACGTGTTGACAAGAAATAAAGTAGACTGTAGATGTAGAGAACGTCTTTTTTGTTTTAAAACAAAATTAACAATAATTAATAATAAAAATAATAACATTTATTGGTTATACGTCCAAGCAAAGTTGAATTAATTCCAACTTGCGCCAAAGTTTTTCATTAAACGAAGTTTTTTTTCAAGGACTCTTGTAACTTCTATGTCATCGAAGAAAACAAGCTTGTTCCTACACTTTGTTGATAAGATATGTACACAACTATATATACACTCCAGCAAATAATTCACTATTATTTAGTCTGCAGGAAAAAATGGACTAAATTTGAGGGAGGCTGCTACATACACTCAAAAGGACAGCCAAAAATTAACGGCATTCAACACGAGAAAAGTTGTGCAGAAAAGTTTGGTCAATATGCAAAACCTTTATCCATACACAGCGCCCGAGAAAACGACTTTGTCAAAAGTGCTTTATTGAAGGGGAAACCTTGGACTGTTTGGATTGGGCTTTCGAGTTTTCAGAGAAAGAAATGGACCTGGCTTGACAAGTCGCCGCTTGACTTTGTGAGATGGGAAGTGGGGGAAGCAGCTAAGTTTGGTGGTTGTGCATACATGGGCGGGAAAGGAATATGGAAAACTGGGCAATGCACCGGAGATAGCAAGGATTACATTTGCAAATACCCGATTAAGGGTACTGTTACCGCTCATGTGTTATGCAGATGAAACCTTTGCATAATCAAGTTAGACATAAATCGATACCTGTAATCATTTTGCAGTTTTGTTTTGATGCATGCACAATACAAGAATTAAGGATCTGAGGCAGTTTATACTGTTACCATGGCAACGCGTTAGTAATATTAGAATGTTTTAGCTACATTTTTAGTCAAACATATTCAGTTGAGCTAGTATGCTAAAACGCGTTAGTACTGTTAGAATGTTTTAGCTACATTTTTAGTCAAACATATTCAGTTGAGCTAGTATGCTAAAACGCGTTAGTACTATAAGAATGTTTTAGCTACATTTTTGGTCAAACATGTTCAGTTTAGCTAGTATGCTAAAACGCTTTTCAGGCTGCGTCAATAAGGAAGTAGAACAGAAACGCAAACTGCATCATTTTAAATGGGTAATGCCATTTTCTTACAACTACGTTCAAATATTAGGTAACATTTTGTGCTTCCTCCTTCTCAGCGTCTTTCTCTCTCTTCCTGTCTTTGTATCTTTGTTTCTGTCGTGTTTTGTTTGCTTATTGATCTGCCTGCCCGTTTAGTGCCCCGGCATCAATCACAAAAAAACACCAAAGAAATATTATAAATTAAAAACATAGTATTGTTTTTTAAGCAAAGCTGTAAACCTACTCTTATTTCATCTCTCAACACTATACAAATAACTTACTTCAAGACACACTTTTATGTATTTTTATCCAATATCTTTATCATATTAATTTTAGCTAGCGAGTGGGTGCGATGGTCACCCTGGGGTTTATGCTCAAAGAGTTGTGGAGGTGGAAACAAGTCACGCTATCGCAAGTGCAAAAGCCCCCTCACAGGAAAGTTGGTAAATGGGTGTACTAAGGGTGCCGACGGCACTGGTCGTGTTGAGACATCGATCTGTAACACACTGCCATGTTCGGGTAAGTAACACTGACTGCATGGTGTATGGTGTACATGTAATTTTCTCAAGGCCATTAGATTGTGACATTTAGATGATTAACTTCTTTTTGTAATGCTTCATGAATTAGGAACTAATTTTTAATCTCATTTGTAATGGGTCATTGCTATTTTTCATTGCTCAAAATCAGTTTCAAAGTTAAATTTAGTCGGAGCTGAGCTATTTTATAAATACTAGTTATGCAATGGTTTTGAGTGGGATACCGTGGAATATGCCACACGTCACTTATATTTTCCGCATATACGCAGGAGACTTTGGGTATTCCTTTTGGCATGATATTCCACGAGAAAACAATGCTCATCGTATGTATCGCAGCTGATTTTGAGAAGACTTCAATATTAATGAACGCAAGCATAACTGTTGCGCACAAGTAATGACGGGATCGAGGGTCGAGTGAATACTACCCGTTACATATCGCTAAATATACAACGGCAATCCTGGCCGCTGATTGGCTGTATTTTTAAGGCATGCATATGGCATAAATAGTAGCACTCATAAGCATTACTGGTTTGATATCTTTCTACTTTATATTCCTGCTACAATTATTATCATTTTTAGTGTTGTTTTATTTACAATTTATCTCATTCACTTCTATCTGATTTACCAAACAATTGAGTACCCAGAAAGCAAAGAACACGATAACAATTAGCGGGATAAAACCATGTAATACTAATAGCCAGTTGGCAACAATCTTATTATGTAAACTTATGATTAGCTGGCGATTGGGCACAATGGACAACTTGGGATCCTTGCTCCAAGACTTGTGGAGGTGGAATTACATCGCGATATCGCAAATGTAGAAACAGCCGCACAGGAAAGCTTGTTAGAGGGTGCAGTAAGGGTGCAAACAGCACTGGTAAAATCGAGACATCGATTTGTAAGGCGCAACCGTGTTCTGGTAAGAACTAACTGCATGTAATGTAACGGTATGTTTGCTTTAATGTTCCGAAACTGCCAAATTCGTAAATTTGTAAATACCGAGACATCTGACGTTTGAATGTATGTTAATCTTTACATACAGCGTTACGAGCTTTTTGTTTCGGCAGCAGTTTAAAGTAAATTAGCCCAAAAAACCTTGTCGAGTTTCGTATTCAGTATCGAGGCCAATACACCAATTCATCTAAGCAAACAGCTTCTTTTCAAAACAAATGACAAAAACCTTGTTTCATATCAAGTAGGGAGTTATCCGTTTTGTTATTATCGGAAACGAATTCTGCGTAAAACGAGAGTAGTAGAAGAGTGTAGTTGAAAGTAAACACACGAAGAAATGCTGAAGGGCTAACGCAGTGATCCATAACCAGTCTTATTCATTGCTCCCCTTCCCTTTCCATTCTCTTATTTATAAAAAAAACACGGCTCACTTGAGACTTGCAAGCGTTAGTTTATTTATCTTCAATCAGTGTTGGACATTGCGTCGGAAAGTCCACTCAATGTGTAGTTTCGCAGGTAGTCTGGTTATTCATTGTCAACACTCCGCTCCGCTTTATGGTGTTTAGTTAAAAAGATGGCTGGAGTCGTTAAGAACAGAACTAAGTGTCTGACGGCCTACGTCAAGACAGATGAATTAGTCTCTATTCTTGAATTGCAACGTAGTTATTAAAGACATTATGCGGGTTCCCAGTCGAATCTAAAAACTTCCCTATTTTTCGTTTATTCAGTGTTTGTCTGTCTGTCTGTCTGCCTGCCTGTTTGTCTGTCAGTGTTCAACTGTTCGCCTGTACATGTCGTAGAACTGGAAGTTGTTCCACGAGATTAGCTGAACGCTTATGCTAAAGTTTTACAGTGAGATTTGTGATTGGTTCACTTAAAGTGCCATGGGATTAGTATTTGTGTTGCGGTATTGTTGTGTAAGACGTTTGATTGGTCGTTGTGTTTTGATGTCGGTTCTTGTGTGGGAAGGATTGACAGGTCCGAGGGAATGGTGTATTGCCGTAGTTTTTGTTGTCCGTGGAATTGATGGCTGTAACGTTTGAGTGGCGGCTGAGCTGTGAGAATATTTCTTCACTTGTGTCATGGTGTTCTCGATTGAACTCTGGTGCTGTTGAATGTGTCGTTGGCAGTTGTTCCATACGACTGTTTTTTACTTGCACCATGTGCAGGGGTGTGGTTTGTTGAGACATCGGATTGGCGGTAGTGGTATGGTGTTGGTAGTTGTCCATTTGCTAATCATTTGTGCTGTGGTACTGCTGTATTACCGAGGGATTTGTTGAAAAACATGCCGTGTGATCAAATGATAAGACGCTGGATCGCTAGTGAGGCTTTGATTTTGGTTTATTCACTTGTGCAGTTGCGATAACAAGTGTCATTTCTAGTTCACAACCACTAATGCTACCAGTCCGCCGTCGCACTATCAAAGGGAACAAAGATGCTGGTAGTCGTTAGTAGCATTATATTGAAACAACATCTGTCAATCTCTAGTTAACTTTTCGTGTCTCCATAGTACACGGTGGTTGGTCTAATTGGACGGAATGGAGCTTTTGTTCCAAGTCGTGTGGAGATGGAATTCAAGTGCGAAATCGCTCGTGCACAAACCCAATCCCACAGCTCGGCGGAAACGACTGTAAAAAAGATCCCAATGGTTTAGGTGGCATTCACGAAAAAACGTGCAATAACGTGTCATGTTCAAGTAAGTACCTTCGTCTTGCAACCTAAAGGCGTGCACTTATTTGTAACACTCTTCCAATTTTAAATCGAGCTTTATAAACTTGTGAAAATCGAATCACTACGTTTTGAAGTCGGTTGAATTTGACACATTGAAGCTGTTCGGAGATAATTTAAGTCAAATGGTAACAAGCGGAATGGATCACGTTAGTGACAGGGTAGGCACAAAGGTGAGGTTTAGCCGCTCAGAATTAGTAAACAAATTAAGTGGTTCAGTAAATGTGACAAGGTAAAGCACTGTATCAAAATATCTCAAGTAGTTCATTATGGGCAAAATAATTTTTAATTGGTTAAGAAAAAAATACCTTAACAACTTAAGTTGAAGATTGTTTGATCAAGTCTATTCATTTTCACCCTAGAGCTGACACAACAATACAACAAATTTTAAATATGAGACTTCTACAGCAATGTGACTTACCACATCTAGCCAACACTTTAATTCCAAGTTGAATCTAATCCCTTACTTTTGAATTTAACTCAACAGATCTCACTGGAAAAGATTTAGCGGTCTCACAGGATCCAAAGGAAAACGAAAAACAGTTATTGATATTTGTATCCGTGGTTTCCTCTCTGTTGCTCGTAACAGTAATACTTCTTTTTTTCAGGTAGGTCATGATATTAAGTCAAACTGGGGTGACAATCTCCAATCTCCCGAAAAGTAACATTACAGCATTTCTTAGGGGAACCAATAACAGTCTGCTCAAAAATACCCATCATTGCTTTTCTTTTAAAATTTTTGTTAATATTACTTTTTTTACTGTTGCTATTATTTTTTTATCATTATTATTTATTATTATTAGTAGTAGTAGTATAGTAGTAGTAGTAGTAGTAATAGTAAAAAAACTAAGTAATAATAACAATAAATATTATTATTATTACTATTTTATTATTATCATATATGCTTTTTGCAGAGCTCGATGATCTTACAACATTTTTTAGACTAATAACAGAAAAAGAATAACTATATAAATACAAATTCGAGCAAAAACTATTTTATCAGGATATTTGATCTGGCATCTCGTGAGTATCTCTTTGAACTTGGAGTGTAGGATAAACGAACCTAAGCATAAGATGTATTTATTTATATCTCATTCTGAACAATTTAATTTTAGGCGTAGAAAGAACATTACCTCGCAAAGAGAAAAGGAACAAGAAAGTTTTTATGATGCCATGCTATTCCACCGCTTGGGTAAAAGTTTATAATATATATATTTTTACTGTTTTACCACAGGCCTTACCTCACTCTATCCCGATGTCCCCCATATTCCCCACATTTGTTCCCTGTTTGTCTCTCTATTGTACAAATCTTCGTCTATAAATTCAGAATTTTGCCTCATTTTGATTACTGTAACCTATTCTGAGTAAATTAAGTGGATGCTTAGCTATTATATATGAAATTAAATTTAAAAATTACCACTCAAATGAAAGGAATATTACATCGACCCAAATTCTCAAAACACATGGATTGGATACTCACGAAAAACGTGGCCAAAATCATACTGCAATCGTGATGCACAAAATTAAGAACAACGGTGCTTCTAAGTATCTCTACGACCCGTTCAAATTGAATCGTAGCTCCACGAGTAACAATTCAAGAGACGGTGATTAAAACCTCAGGCGCTAACGAACCAAAACCAAGTAAACTAAAGAAAAGTTTTTCTTATTGTGGAGCTAAAATCTGGCACTCTCTTCCTAAAGAAATAGGGATTATTTAATTCCAAAATCTATTAGAAAGCCTTAATTTCGCGCTCTCCACTAGCCTATTTAACTTCAAAAATTGCGGCTTTGAGGTCCTAATGGCAACGTTTACGAGATTTGATGCTACCATATAGCGTTAGGAAAAGAAATATTTGAAAACGTAGATTATCGGCTAAAGGCCTGCACATGCAATCTTTAAAATACGGAACAATTAATTCTATCTACAATGAAGAGGAGAGGGATTGTCTATATTTCAAGTATATGTCCATTTTGCTAGAGGTATAACTAAGATATGACCATCGCACCATTACGTTTAAAGGTTTGTGAGTTGAAGCCATTTTTTTCATTGTACTAGACATGGCTTTGTTTCTTCTTAATGCAGATTAACAAGAGGGAAGCAAAATACGGATGTTTTCTATTTCTTTTACACGATGTCTTCTGCAAGATCTATTTGAGTCCTCAATCAATTGGCACTATCTGTGTCGACATAAGTCTTTGGTCACTTGATATACTTTAGAGTAAAGTCCTGGTTGTGTTATACGGCAAAAGAAAACGATTAAAGCCGGAACTATCATTTGCTGTTAATTGTGTTTTAAGGAACCGATATGTTTTTTGTGTATGTATTTTTCCGTGTTACTTTGAATAGAAAACACTGAATAGGAACACAAAGTTTTATGACTTTTCCTCAAATTTTATGGTAAACATTGAATGAATGTCTTCTCTTTTCTCGTTTTTCTCCCGAGTTAGTTTTTGGAAAACGTCACAATTTATTTACAAATTTATTCTATTCCCCTTATGTTTGAAGATTAGTATTTGGGTCAGAAATGCATAAAACGTCCCATTTACATTTTAAAAGAATAGAGCTGATCAGCAACAATAACTATTATTATGGCAAACATATTTCACGAGTATCTAAGGACATTTGTGTCATGTGCAGCGAGATTCAAGTGTCATACTCCCCGTGTTAACAGATCTGGTACTGTGCCTTCATCTATACGAATAGACAGTTGTTGGTGGGTCCCAACTAACCTCACTCGAGTGTCATCCTTACTTAGGCATCATACTAAGTGATGACCAGAAGTGAAGCATCCATAATGACGAAATTGCCAAGAAAGAAAAACACCAGCCTTGGGTTCTTGAGAAACAGCCCAAGATCCTGCCCCCAATCAAGAAGTTAACGGAACTGAACTATAATGATCACTAGCCTGCGAGCCGGGTCAATTTTTAGGGGGAAAGGGAAAAATAAAGAGGGGGGAAAGAGAAAGTGATTTTCTCTTCCCTTCCTCTCTTTGCCCCTCCCCTTTATCCCCCTCCCC
>JAOBYE010113115.1:6237-19458 GCA_025403585.1 Parazoanthus swiftii | reverse complement strand
AGCAAAACTAATACTCCCGTTATTTTAGCTTCTTTGATATATGCCCAATAGAAATAATCACGTTTCTTTGCTGGAAGTACTTTCGCAAAAAACAAAAAAAAATTCAAATAAAAAACTAGTCATATACTCGATTTCTGTCACGTCACATACCAGAAGTGCACACATTATAGGGTCTTTATTTCCTTCTCATGTGCTCATTCTGCATTTTTTCATCCCACTTATAAACTTCAAGGATATAACCCCCCTCTCTAGGATATTCCCCTCTGTTTATTAGTCTACCCAAAATTTCTTATGAACATGTGTATAAGTGGAACTTTAGGGTGTCAGTAATCAACGTATTGCAATGGTTATTCGATTAAAGTTTTGAAACCACTGAAAACTACAATCTAATACCTGATACTCTTCTTTGCAATTGTATGAGCAGAATCTCGCGTCCCATGCAGTTCCAAGGTTGGCAAGCTCTACTGGCCCAAGGCAGTATAGACAAAGAGGTACACCATCAGGTCTAACAGCTTGGACATTTGTCCGTGCATCAGTGCAGGAATTAGCTGAGGATGAGTTGGAAGCCGATTTCGTTGAAAGACCTTGATCTTTTCCCTCAGCCAGTTGGTCAGCGGTGGCAGTGTCCCCTGATAACCATGAAGGCAAAGAAAAAGACCGTGTGCAAGAACTTTCTGTTTCAAAACAAGAACTCAGAGAGTTTGTTTTGATCAACTGAAAACGCAATAGTGTCTGTCACCGTGTGGTTTACCGAGGAATTAGCTCTCTGGGGTTCCATTCTAAACACATCCTCGGAAACCCAGGGGCAGTCAGTCTCGGAAGGAACAGATTTTAAAACTACTTTTGACCTTTATATCGGCCCTGAATTTTCTCCCGCCGATGAACCACCCCTGGGTTTCCGAGGAGGTTATAAACCCCACGGTAACTTCTGCTGGTGAAGTAGTTGGAAATCCAAACTATAGAGGTGAAACCCAGTTACTAGCTCGACAGATATTATCAAAAGAGTTTGAACTACAAGCTATGCTTTACAAAAGAACAAAACAAAAGTTTCGCCTGTTAAGAACAAAAAAAAAAGTAAACAATGAAACAGTGAAACAATAAAAGCTAATTGACTATAAAAGCCTAAAATAACGCGCGAGTTAAAGAAGAATGTTGAAATCATTCATTACCTCCTCTCAACAAAAATATATTAGGATGCATTATCCTGATATCTGTTAAAGTTAAGCACACGTGGTCAATTTCATTCTTTTCTGTTCTTCAAGTTGATGAGTTTTCGTTTTTTAGTGTCCTCGCAACGTTCAGAACTTGAGTTCTCTCTTCAGGCGAAAGCTAACCAACTCAAACGAGGATACAAGAAGAACAGAAAAGGACACAGTATGAATTACGATCTAAGAGGAAACAGTCAATAGCTAACAGTTATTGTATGAGTGGCGAGCAACCCATTATTTGCCGATGCCGAAGACAAAATCAAGATACTTTGCGATCGCCGAGTCCAGTAATTGTTTTATCTATATCACGTAACGTTTTGTACAGCAACAATGGCAAAAAAAAACTGGAAAGAGTCTCTGTCATCGCATTTCACAGAATCAGGTTGCGTTCACAAAATGGTTCACGGACTTTGTATGCGCACAAGAAACACACCACATTTTCAGGCAGATATTTTGCGAGTCATTCAACCAATCAAAATGAGGAAATTATCAAATTGAATGACATAAAAAGTGTTTGGAGAGTATAGGCTTTTTGCTTCATGTTACATGCTGTTACTATTTAACCTTACGATGGTTTCCAGGGGATTTTTTGGTTGTCCGCCGTCGTTTGTTGAGAGGTGGCCTGGTGACCACTCTCACATCGCCTCCTGTTTCAACTGCTGCATCCTGCACTCTCTTCACCAACATTTCCTGGCAGGCAAGAGACGAATAAATAACTGCAGTTAACAAGGTCGGTATCAACGTTAAATAAAGCTAAAGACAACAACAACAAGGATAATAATAATGATACATCGGCGGTATTTTAACACTAGTCTCCTATCACTAAATGTGGGTTTCGTGGAAATCCTCCGTGAAATAAAAAAAAATGTTCGCTCTTGAAAGTCTAATGCAGTCAAAGGACGAACTTCAAATGTTTTGATTTCGAAAAATCGAGGATTACTGCTAAATTTTAACTGAGAAAAGTTGGCTTAAATATTCATTTTCTGTAAAATGCACTGACCTTTGTTGAATGGCGAGCAAAACTCGGCTTCTCTTTCTGGTTCTGTCAGTTTAATCATAAACAACAGATTTAAATTGAAGTATTACTTCACAAATTAGAAAAACTCTAGTGAGAAAAGAAGTTATGATTGTAAAAGCCTCCACAGGGAAAGGGTGAAAAGTACTAGGGAAACCTTCAGAGATTATCGGAAAAGTTTTCTGAAAGCATTTAACGATTTTTGAAAATTATCGGAAAATCTCTGGAAAATTTTCTGAAATTTTCGGAAAATCTTCGGAAAATGTGTGCAATAAATTAACGTGAAGTTCTCTTAGAGTAAAACTTCAAGGAGTTTTCTGGTAGATTTGGCAAAAACTCGGCATTAAGGGCTCTTCAAGCACACTTGAAAACAGAAACTAAAATGGATGGACGGACGGACGAACGGATGGATGGGTGGACGGACGGACGGACGGATGGACAGATAGATAAGATTGGTGACTAGACAGATCATGTTCAGACCCAACTCACCTGCCTCTCACATTCATAAGCTGCGGCTGCACTTGAGAAGATCAAACCAGATTTACGAACAACTCGCTTCTTACCCTCTCCCAACCTGAGTTGGTACAATGAAACAGGCAATCGCTTTACAACATACACCATGCACAAGTAATCTTTTACCTGACCTGAATTTTTATTCAAAACGGTATCTACATAGGAACTAGGAAAAAACGTTCTGTTATTGCTGCACGTAGTTTTCTTTAAACTTTAATGTAACGTCTTTTTTTGCTACTCGCAAAAGTACAGCTTTGCTGGTCAAAATATGTCAGTGACCGGCGAATTTAACCACTTACTGTGCTACAAAAAGTCTCTTAGAAGTACATCACGGAGACATTAGAATTAAAGCGGTATACTTTCCGAAAAGTAGACTGGCATTCAAATAGTGTCTGCATGTTTATAGTCATTTCATCTTTCGTGTCAATGACAGTCCACTGTAGGGGGTTTCATGTTTAGAAACAGAACTATACGGGTTGAAAACCATAAGCCTTTGAGCAAGCCCAAAACCGTGAAAAGCCCTTTTAATTTGATCCGCATAAATTTATACCCCACTATTTAAACACTGATTCCGCCACAATCCCTTAGCCTCCTCTGACGAAGGGGAAACGCTCGAAACGTCACCTTACGGCGAAAAACATGCCATATCAACCCTTGCTGATCATAATCCATATTCAGCTCACTCACCAACGCAGAAAAACAGTTTTTTTCAAAACTAGTCTTTCACTTTTAAAAATTGGTCCACGACAACGGTCTTTCCATTCCAATAGCAAAAAGATTTTGCTCAAATCCCCGCACATTGCCCGGGTTCTCCCCTCTCCCCTCGGGATTTACATTGACAGGTGCATAAATGTATCAAAGTCAAATTGTTTCAGATTTTGAAATAAATGAGCAATTCAGTTTACCAACCTCTTCCATTCTCGCACAAGCCTCTGCGCCTGCCTCAGGTTAAACTCCACACTGAATATCCGCGGCAAGTCTTCCATGTTGCGATTCTCAACATCAGGGAGGAGAAAATTTATGTTCAGCGCCTCGCCCTCCTTGATCAAGGTATACAGATAGGTCGATTGGGATCAACAAAACTACAAGTTAAAGCTTCGCACGATGACCTTAACTTAACGAAAATTGGAGTCTGTTTGCCCAGCTGGCAAACATGACCTATTATTTTATTTTATACTATTAATGATCAAAGTAAATCAGTCAAAGCAATCGGCTTAATTTATAGACCATTCATGACTTTGTGAAAAACGAAAACAGTACGGGAATACTCAACAATCTCGCTTTAAAATCAGGTCCTCTCTCCACTTTTTCAGTAGTAAAACATAAAATAACATGTGTGGTAGTGAATGACTTAGAAAGCTTGCCTCCTACATTTTTGCCTGGGTTCACGAAAACAAATGTTAGGGGCAAAGACGGTTAATTAAGCAAAACATTGACCTCAGTTCCTGCTAGCACAATAAGATCAAAAGCTACACTGTCGGTTAACCATGAATAACATGCCAAGCACTGTCCCAGAAAACCAGGTTTTCCATTTACCATCTCTTTTTGAAAGTTCAAACTTCAAAAACAAGCATTGAAATGAAATAAATGCAAAACGAATAAGAGAACGTTTTTGGAGTTCTTGGGACAGGTGCATGTGGTGGGGAAGAGGTCGATCTCCAAAGTAATAAGCACATGTCCAAACGGAGTTGGCTGGGGAAACTGGCTAAAACAGTAGTCCGCCACCTTGAATTTCTTGGCAACTATATCTTTGATTTTGTAATGGCGTCAGACCAATGTCTTAATTGACTCAGAATTAATGAAAGAATTGGAGATAACTTTACAAATTTTTAGCAAATATAGTTTGAGAAATGCACATTATGTACAATTACGAGAGAAGCACGAACAGAAAAATGGTTGATATGAAAACAGTTTAAAAGACGTTATACACTACTTTTATAATTTGCTCCAGTAACCATAAACAATAACTTCAAGTCGAGGTCAAGTTCCACGTTCTCATACATTTGCTGTAATTTGGCCCTACTGGCCTCGACTCGAAGTTTTTGTTCATGGCCACTGGGGCGTATTATGAAAGTAGTCTATTCGGTTCTACAAGTCACTAAATATTTACCAATAATACGGGGAACATAGACTTTCAGTAGCAGTTCGACTTACAATAACGTGGACACACGAACACGTACCTCATCATACAAATAGACACGATCCGTGTATCGACTCATTGAGAATTGCAAGGTCATCTCTTTGGGTGGCTCACTCTCCTTAGGAGATTGTACAGCTTCCTCTGACGCTTGACTTCGATCATACAAAGAACATCCAACATCTGGCTGTGGCAGGCCTCCTACAAGTCCCTGTGGCTGCATGCAGAGATAAGGATTATCATTTGTGAAGCCTTGGTCATCACGTTCACCCAGCTCCACAGGAGCATTGTCTTTGTCACGAGACCTCACCCCTGAAAGAGACTTGTCTGTTGTTGTTGAAGAAGACAAGTAAGAGCTTTGCAGCTCCAAGTCGCTTTCCTTAAACATTTCCTCTAGTTCATTCGCATTCGATAAATCCAAACTTTCTTGCAATGTACAGTTGCTTTGTTGTAGTTTGGGATGAGGTGAATTACACTCTGAACAAGGTTCATCAACGAAATTGTAGCTATCGCAGTTTTCGCACTTCCAGTAGTCGTCACCCTCTTGCGTCCATTCTCCCGAAGAGTTCAAGATTTCGTTCACGATTGCATCCTTTTCGGAAGTACAACTAATTTTCTCTGAAGTGACAAGTTTACGTTTAGTTGTAGACTTCGTATCGTTTTCCCAGTATGAGTCTGTAGTGTCTGTGTCATTTTCTATTAAGTGGTTTACTTTTGAATTGGGTTCTTCGTCGCTGGAGAACTCAGAAATTGTAACCGGAGAAACTCGTTTTTCAACTTCGAGCCTTAATCGTTTTCTGGGTTCAAAACGTTCTTCATTATCTTCAGTCAAATCATTGTACGCTGACGAGGAACATAAATCATAATCGTTAGAGCTATTTGAAAGTGTGGACAAACATTCACCAGGACTTTCAGGGACAATGGTGACTTCAGAAGACCATTCCTGTTCACTGTTGGTACAAGGGTCGCAATAGTCATCCGGCTTTTGCAACCGAGCTTCTTGCGTGTTATGTGTCTCGCGCATGCAATAGCCTTGGTTGGAGCCACTAGAGAGAGTAACTGAACTAATATGGTCTCCTTTCAAATCAAGGCTTTCACCAGTAGTTTCTCCTGTACCCTTAACAACAGCGGTAACTTCAGCTTGGCAAGATAAACCATTCTCACCACGATCTTTACTGATATATTCAATCTCACTTGATCGCTTGCGCCGCTTCCGTTTTTTACATAAGCTTTGTTTCTGTGTAATTTTTTGTTCAGTCTCTGTACTTACTGCAAGCAGCTCGTGCGACAGGCGTCTCTCACTGCGACGGCGCGGAGTGAAACACACCGAGCATTCAATCATTTGCCAGTCATTGAGCAGTGTACAAGCCGAGCATGCCCAGTCTGGTGGTGTCCGTCTTCCGCAGGACCTTACCGCGCCGCCTTCACGGCTGTTCGTACCCCTGTGAACACTTTGCTTGCCTGGAGAAGCGACCGGGGTGCCGTCATTAGTGTTGTCCGTTTTTCTTTTCACCTCTGATAACGAAATATTTTTAGCTGATTTCTTGTGAGATTGTCTAACATTTGTCTTCTTGCTGTCTCGACCCAAGATACGTCGTGCACAGGAACGTATAGGTTTGGTACATTGAAAGTCATCGGAATCGTGGTCATCACTTAAACCAATGTCGCGGATAAAGGGACTACTTGTGAAAGCTGGGTTAGCCGTTGCCGCGACTTCTGACTCAGAAGAGTGTACTACGCCATTTTGTAAGTTACAAGGATAACGTTTCTTGCTCGAGCGTTGAGATGAAAAAATTGAAATAGAATGTGAAGTAAGAACTTTGTTCGATGCAGGTGTCGTTTCAGCCACTAACGGATGAGTAACCTCCACTGACTTATCAGACTCAACGTTTGTAGAACTGGTAACACAGTCTGTACTCTGGGCCTTAAACGAAGGATCGCGGATTGAATATGAAATGTTAGGTTCACGTTCTGAGCTATTTCTGAAACTGGACGATGCTGAAGAAGACAAAGCCTTTGATACTGAACGTTCCTCAACTGTATCTTGAACGGTAAGATTTTCAGAACAAGAAGATTCGCTTCCATTTGATTGTTGTTTTAAGGTTTCAATGTCAGCTGTCTTCAGTGGTTTGACTGCTGTTGTATCTCCCTCTTCGTCTTCTCTTTCGACCTTGTTTGGTACGTCAACGGTGATGTCGTCAGCGTTCTCTAAATCCTGACCTTGATGGAAAGGTAGTTAAAAAGAAAAATTAAAATATCAATAACAAATGGAAACTTGGCACAAGACCTACATGGGTATAAAACGATACATTACGATGCCGCTTTTGGCCCAACAAATTCCAAATCTGACATGAGTATTCCCCTTCACTGAACAACCCTTTTGAAGTTAACGCCTCCCCCCTAGCAATCGTCCCCCGTCGCTTGAAAATCAAGTCGTTCATTTGCTATCGATCTCAAAAAGTTTAAATCTTTTTTTTGTTCGATTGTCAGTGATTTCAACAATTGTTTCGATTTATACGGCTTTAGAGCTGACGGAACTACCAACCTTTACACTTTTCGACCAAGAACAAGTTACAAGAACTAGAACTCTTTCTATGACTGTTGATGCAATATCTTAGCAGAGTTGCCAGGCTTAATTCAATACGAACCTCGGGGACTTTTCAAGGACATTCTAGGACTTTATCTACCGGATTCAAGGATTTTTTGCGGTAAATAAAGCTTGAAGGTTCTTTTTATTTGATTTTACAATTACAAAAATTTCAAACTTACAACAGCTAATTTACCAGTGGTGCGAACGGTAACGAGTTCGAGCAAGGACCTCGACTGAATTTCTTGAATTTTTTTCCAGTTTCGAGAATTTTCCAGGAGTTTCAAGGGCTGTGGGAACCATGCACTATTTGCTTTCTAGATAAATGGTTTTGAGGATAAGCTGAAAAAACAACTCTGTATTTAACAAGCGTTCACACTCTAAAATGTAAAACCGTACTTAGAAATAGTTGCTAACTATTCATTCAGAAAAGCAGGACTAAACTTATTTTTTAAACAAACTTTTAAGCTCAGTTAAAAGGAATAACCAAGCTTGCGGGGCATTCTGGTCAACCAAATCATTGAAGCAAGTCACCTGATAATTTAACACGTTGCTGCTGGGTTGATAAACCTTTCCCTGGTGACGATTCCGCTTCCTGAATGTCGTCATCGCTACTACTCATTACATCAATGGCACTACTTTCCCTCAGACCTCCCCTCTCAGGTGACTTCTGATAGGTCTTCGTGCTTTTCCCGAGAAATGAACAGCTGATCTCCAACACATCGTCATCGCTGCTTTCATCAGTGGTAAGAATATCATGCCTCTCTCCTTCCCCCTTAGGTCCTGTTGCAAACACTTCTGTCTTTCGCCTGTCTACTGAACAAGGCGACTTATTACTTTCCCCCTGACTATCAGATTGGCTTGGTGGTGGGGTGGAAAAGAATGTTCGTAGATCACTTTGGTTTCTATCCTTTTTCTTGGATTTCTTCTGTAAAAAAGAATCCGCAAGTTAAGCTGTTGTGAATAAGTTAGTTTCAAGGACCAGTGGCTTTATTTCTTTTTTATCCTCTTACAATGAAATGAAATGAAATGTACTATTGTTATTATTATTACTACTATCAATACAATGTAATTTGTGACCTACTCTGTTACACTGTAACTAACTGTGAATTCATCAACTTAATTTGACAAAACACGGGCAATGCTCAATATAAAGAGCAAAACGTTACAGATGAATATTAGTTTTAACTCACCAAACCTGAAAGGAGAAAACGTTTTAAAAAATTTCCTGAGGCTACCGAAGATTTTCTAGAATTTTCCAAAAAACTTTAAAAAAAGTGTCAAAACTTCCTGAACAACTACACCCGACAAGTTTGCAAGTTTTCTTTGTCGAGAGGGTGTAGCAGACGGTGGAGGTTTTATTTCAAGCTTTTGAATTTGCCATAGTTTTGAAATCTGCATCGAAACCCTTGATTAGCCTAGTTAACACTAATGACCCAACCGCAGACGTGGACGCAAGTGCAAATAAAAAGCGAGTGTGATTCAGGGAATATAAATGCAGATGCAAGTAAAAGGAAAGTTACAAAAACTTCAAACCGAGTATGTAGACTTTACCGCTGCCCTATCGAAGGCCCAGTCAAACCGCTGACCAGCGAGTCTAGAGCGGCCATGTTGAATATTTCGTGAGTCTCATCGAACTCTGACTTTGTTGCTGTTTTAAATGTAAGGGCTCGTTAGCTTTATTGATTTCACGTGAGGACTTGTTAGCTTTATTGACTTTATTCGATTTATAATCGTGTAATTGTTTATTTTAGGTCTCCTTCATTGTTCTGATTAAACTATTTAATTCAAACGAGGAGGTTTTCTTCAGACTTAACACAACGTTGTTACCGTACAGAGATGAATATCGCAAAAGTATATGCCTTTCTCTATGCCTACTGGCTGTGTTAGGTTTGCAAGGTATTGTGGTAAAATGTACAGCTAAGATCTTTTCCACTACAGTCCGGCATTTGTCCAATTTCGTTTTCCCAGTTACCGCTGATTCCAATGATCATAGACTCGTTTCAACATCGTTAGCCTCGACCTGATGCTGAGTATACATAAATACCAGTGAGAATGATTAGACGTCCGAGCCTTCAACAATACACAAAGTTGTAAATAGCTCAAATCTACATTGGTATTTTTGAACATTTAACATCAAGTCGAGGCTAAAGCTGTAAACTGTAGTCATTGCAAAAAGCGCTAACTGAGAATACGGAGCTGGAATGATGTCAACTATGGAGCTGTACTTACAGTTGGGAAGAGAAATTCGTCTTCAACGTTCACTTCAGAGTCCTCCTCTGGGATCCACGCTGAGCATACCGACATTTCCTTGGCTTTTTCTTCATCACCAATGTCAGCCTTGAATTCTTCCAGTTTTCCATCTAGAGCAGAACTCGTGACGAACAACTGCAAGCAACCAGTAAGAAGCCAAAAGAAAATTCTGATATATTAACTTCACTCACTCGAAGGTATTCCGAATATGACTGTTTCTGATAAACTTTCACCGCAATAACTGCCATGTTACTTAAGAGAATCTCCAAAGGCCGTCGCTAAAGAAACTTGAATTTTTCTTAGTGCGAAACAAAAATTATCTGATAATTTTTGTTGTTAATGTCCTATAAACCATTAGTGGAAAGAGAAAACAGCTTTTAATGAACGGGTTGGGGTTGACAGGGTCCTTTTGTCATTGTTGCTGTCCTTATCGACATATTTCTCTCCAGTTTTGTACGGGTCCAAACGAGGTCTTTTCAATTCATTATATTAAACCTACGTCTTCATCGATTCAATTCAAAAGTTATTCTAAGTCAAACAAGGTAAGCGTCACACTGCTGTCAAACTCATTAAAAAATTTCTCTAAGTATCCTTTTTGACTCCAACCCCCGCGCCACACACATAATACCTCTACGACTTCCACTGTGTCGAAACCACTCAACGCCACCACAAATGACTGAAATCACAATTACGTCATATCATCTTTAGAACCAAAATTGTAAACACCTTTGTAGCTATTTGTTCCCACTTTACTGAAAATCATTTCGCGTTTTGCCAATTTCAACCAACGGAACTTTCATTTTGTTGTCTAGTGTTTTCAAGTCAGCGGTTACCTTGCGGCAGAGCATGCCCCATAACATCTCATCTACAGTCCCCCTTGCTACCAAGTAGTGGACATTAACAGCGTTCTCTTGGCCAATCCTGTGTGCGCGGTCCTCTGCTTGCATCATCATACCTGGAGTGTAGTGCAGCTCTGCGAACACCACGTGGTCAGCGGCCGTCAGAGTGATACCCTGTGGAGTATATAGTTACTTCAAAAAATGTTTGTCTCGCGTTTTTATACAGGCTTTGTACATACTAAGCTGTTCAGAGTTAGTAGTTACCACCTGGGACGCTTGATACTGAAAACTATTTGGTTGTCCAAATCTATACTTTCCAACGCGAAAACGTGCATTCCTCCTTTGGTCTTGGCAACCCACAGCTCATTTCGGTCGTGGTATGCTCCAATGTATCAAGACCCTTTCGAAATAACTGTGTAAACTAAGACAGTTTAAGCTATATGGACGTAAACTTAGTTGCAGACTGATAAAACACAACCAACTGAACGTGAAAGTGAACAAAACTCACCACCTGTCCCTTTCCGTTAAACAAAAACTCCGGTTTTGCGGAAAACGCAGACGTAAAAGGTGAAAAACCTATATGTAACTTGTCTTCTTTGTTTGGCGTCGAAGCTTGAAGCCCCTCCTTTCTTTCCATACGATCGGCAGTTTGTCATGTGACCTTAGTAAGCCAATCACAGCGCGCCGCCTCGATTTGGCATATGGCACAATCCCAGAAAGCAATTCAGGCAAAAAATCACACGAGTCGTGATTTTGGAATTTGGACGCCATTTTGGAAAAGCAACCGCGCGCGCAAGTAGTTGTGGGATGGTGCCATATGCCAGAATCAGTCCGGCGTCCCTTGCGCGAATAGTTCGTTCACCTGGTTCACTCACTTAGATTTAGACAAAAAGCAATAGCGTGCGGATGACACTTAAAATAAACGCTAGCTTCTCTGATTGTGATTGTATGGTAAAATGTACCTTTTTGACAGTATACGTGACTCAGCGCCTTTTAATAAAAGTTGCATAATATCTTTTTTTACTTACATATGACGCAGCTTCAATGGATAGTAATGCAACTCGAGTTCTTGGATCTGCTTGGAAACGATGCACTAGTTCCTGTGCAAAAACATAGTTTCATTTTGTTCTCAGGGTTCGCAATTAAGGGGTATGACGGGCCTTAGTAGGCTGACTTACTTATGGGCCCCTCATAAAACAACCTCTGAAAACCATTTCACCGGCCTGACAGGGCTGGTTAACCTTCATGAAGGTCGCACAGAAAAGTTAAGTAAGAAACCACTTCATTCCATTCTGGTAGAATTGAATCAGGATACGTATTCAATAAAAAGTTTTGCAGGACTTTCTAACGTTACTTTTCTAACTGGGCTGGTCACTTTTTAACTGGGCTCGCTACTGTCAGAAAAGACAAAATGCGCTGGATAAGAAATATTATAATTTCTGCTTCCGTAATCGTTTCGATTAATCAGTTCTCTCTGTCAATCTCCCTCTCTAATAAGACATTTTATGCTTCAAATTATTTGTACCAAGCTCATCTTCCTCTTTTAAGGTTAACACTTAATAACAAGAAGAAGAACACAAAAGCTGACACAAAACATTGTTTGGGACTGCTCCGGAATGATTTACTTGAATATTCTCCAATATTCAATAGCCCCTCCCTCTCAAGATGCTCTTAGCCATGTTCAAGTCTGCAGCAAAGTCGTTTACAAGTTTGAATTCTGGAAAAGTCAAAAGATGGTAACTTTTAGAACAACTCCTACCCCTCGCACCCCTGAAGGCACATCTCCAGCTATTCTAATGTACTGTGCTTTCTTCTTGGTAAGAGTCTCTTCAACGGCTTTCATGACGAGCTGGTGGCGGCAGAACACAATGAACTTATTATCCATTCCCTCCAAAAGGTCCGTAATGTAGTATTGCACAGCAGCAGCCTAGCATAAGAAAATATCATTTTCAGCTCTTAAACAACATGAACAAGTTCCAAGAAAACATGTCGTAGCTTTTGAATAATACTTGCAAATATCTTGGTTTTTTGTCCACACTGTGCTTTCTTGTTTCAAAAAAGTTACCCACAAGCTGTTAAAATTCAAAACACGATAGTACCTTTACTAGGCCTGTGTACTGGTACAGCTGACAGCTTAACCTCTTCAGTTCAAATAGTGGTGACGTCTTTACGTTCGCTTCGAATATTTCACTTTCTTTGTTAGACTTCAGCAGATTTTGGTGATACCTGAACGCTTTCATGACGTTTTCCAAATCCTGTTTAAACCACGCAATGACATAATAAACATCAGATTGTTAAAAGCAAAAACGCGTGCACTAGGTGGATGTGACGGATAACACTGGATTTACCAATCTATGAATCTGACAGATGACGCTGATCTTCACCACTTGGTGGATCTGACAGATGACACTGATCTTCACCACTCGGTAGATCTGACAGATGACACAGATCTTCACCACTCGGTGGATCTGACAAATGATGCTGATTTTCGCCACTCGGTGGATTTGACAGATGACGCTGATCATCACCACTTGGTGGATCTGACAGATGACACTGATCTTCACCACTCGGTGGATCTGACAGATGACACTAATCATCACCACTTGGTGGATCTGACAGATGACACTGATCTTCACCACTCGGTGGATCTGACAGATGACACTGATCTT
>JAOBYE010113004.1:0-15389 GCA_025403585.1 Parazoanthus swiftii | reverse complement strand
TAACCTGGAACATTTATTTTAACCTGGAACATTTATTTTAACCTGGAACATTTATTTTAACCTGGAACATTTATTTTAACCTGGAACATTTATTTTTTCAGCCGCTTTTGTGCTATCAGATTTTACAATAACGAAGAAAAATCGGTGAAAATAGTTATAACTGATACTTACCGCTTTCTTGATTCTTGGGTCGATGTAAAGTTTCATTAGCTTTTTTATTTTGTTGTTGTTGTTGTTGTTTTACTACCGTTCTTATAACCTACAATGTACTTAATCACTGAGTACATCTCATGTTTCCTTTTTCCCTCTTAGTCTTTTCAAGCTGAAGAACCACGTTTTGAAAATTATTGATTCCGACATGAGCTCGTCCACGTTTGACTGCCAGGTGAGTGATCTGTGTTGCTTTGGTCGTATGATTATTTTTTTGTAATATAACTTCAGGTTGTTACAGGGATTTCGGCCACTGAGAAAAATTGACTCTAAACACACGAAGAATATCGATGTATTCACCTGTGCTAATATCAGCCAATTAATGATCTTCTTTTTCATCTGTGCTAAAATCAGCCAATCAGTGATCTTCTTTTTCACCTGTGCTAATATCAGCCAATCATTGATCTCATTGTGTTACTGTGACAACACCCGCCTTTACAGGCACCAGTTGCTTTGCATCGTTTGTTTGTAGTTTATACAGCTATTTCAAAAAAGGTTGTCGTAGTCAATTGTCAATACTGGAACTTTGGGTGAATTAACATTTAGTGATAAATTGCAATGATAATGATGGCAGTGATAATTATTGTGTATATGATGCACTTTCACTCCACATTATGCAAAATCAATGCTAGTAGCTGTAAATTATATGTGCTTCTTAAAATCCCATAGTTCCATTCGGTTTTAGTATCGACTATTGACAATGACAACCTTTTTTGAAATAGCTATAGGCCACTTTCTCAGTCATGCGCAGAGCAAAGTAACGGTTTTGCTGGTGGTCACAATCCCTGTTTACATCATTATGTGATAAATTTAAGGTTTTATCTTTTACCTTCTCTTGAAAACAGTCGATCTTGTTTCTTTCTTGACACCATATGTCATGTTTCCAATACGTGTAGCCCGCAATCTGAAGCGCTAGAGTTGCTCTGCGCATGACTGAAAAGTGGCTTGTATAATAAACGGGATAATACATGGACACTTGGAGATATAGAACTTATCTTCTTACATGTGTTTAAATTGGATATCGACTTGAACACTTGGAGATATTCTCCATGTCTGCACGCACTCATCAGTATTCTCTATTTACCTCGTGCTAAAAGATTGGGAATCATTTTCAACTTCTTAGAATATCACACAAGGCTTAATACCGAAACAACCTGCTCAGATACCTCAAAGTAAAGCTATGGAAATTCGAGCAATAAAACCGTGCAACTCGTCTCGCAACATTGCTGTAAAACGAGTTGAACAGCGATGCTGCGCGTTTTAGATCCCCAGTACAAAGCCTGTCTCGCAACAAAAGGTGCGTTGCATGTTGCAAACGTGTGTTGCAGAAGGTAGAAGTCCGTTCTACTTTTTGCAACAAAATCTCCAAATGTTGCGCGTTTTACCACTCCAAAGAAAACTTATTTGCCTGCTGGCGCTCCTGATTGGTTGAGACTGTCCGTCTTGTCAAAGGGGCTCAAAGATCATTCGTCGAGCAAAAACAGACAAAATGGCGGAGGGAATAGTTGAACAAAAGATTTCGCTCTCTGTTCAACTCGTTTTGCAGCAATGTTGCGAGACGAGTTGCATGTTTTTGTTGCTCGTATAACGGACACCCGGTGGGTGACTCCCGTCTTTATAATCCTTCCATTCGCTGTACTTGAAGGTTCCTGGGCACGAAATGTTACAACTTTCAAAAATCAGCTAGATTTTTTAAATAGGTTTACCGTGAATTCAATTCTTCTTTTTTGCTTGTAGTTTTAGAATTTTAAGTTAAGTATTTGTAGTTTAAGATTTAAAATTTAACTAGAAAACCATTGGTGCAACTTGTATGAGCCACCTAGTGGATTTTTTTATCAATAAACCATTATTGTTGTTATTATTATTATTATTATTATTATTATTATTGTTATTATTATTATTATTATTATTATTGGTAATAAAAATAATAATGATAATATAGATATAAATATAAAGGCCCTGTTACACTGCGCAATTTTCTGCGCAATGCCGTTGCGAGACAAGTTGCCACAGTGTAACATGGGTTGTCCCGCGATTTTTTTGTTGCGCGAAGCGTTGCACAAAGTAGAACTCAGCTCTACTATTCGCAACGGATTGCAACAACTGGCAGCACCATTGCACAGTGTATCACCCTTCCAGCAATTTTTCTCGCAATTTTAGGCAGTTTTAACAAGGGCGCGTGCGCACACTTCTCGTTTTTCGTTCCGAGGAGCTGGGTACAAGAACAAGCTTACCTTTAACACCCAACCTCGGCAACTTGCAACGTTACATTTTCAAGCATTGCGAGACAAGTTGCTGAGAAAATTGTGCAGTGTAACAGGGCCTTAAATATAGAAGTATATAGATAAGATTTCGGTCGATGCTCATTCGGTAGTTAGTGCCTTATTGGATACACTGCAGCTTTCCGTACTGTATGAATTTTATTGGTTACTGAGTTGACCAATTGGGAAGCAGCCAGATAAGGCAAGAAACGTCAGCGCATGCGTACATTGACTTGAAGTCGTGATGTTGCTTCTTTTTAAAACGTTTAGTAGACATTCGCCTGCATTTGTCAACAAGTTCAATCGGTGACCATGATAGCAAACTTTCAAACTAAATGCTGTTCTTGCTGTTACTTTTAGAAATGGAAAGAACTCTACGGAACGTTTCAGAAAGCAAATACTTGTTTTCTGACAGGCTTAGAACACTTTCACAACGAAAAGTAAGTGTCGCCCCTTGGGATGGGGGTGAATTAGCTGTAATTATGCATGGGTTTGATGTAGAAGTGGATTGCCACAAAGAGCAAGTAATGTGTGACAGGTTGTGGGACTCATAGTACAATCTCAACTTCGCCGGGTTTTCTCGAACTCTTGCTGTCTTGAACGGATCCGTTTCTCTTTAACAGAAAATTGTTTTTGAAGTTTTAATCATAGCATTCTTTTAATCTGTGTTTGTAGATACTTTCTGCAGTAATTTACTACACTGACTACCTAGGAATCCTGTCTTCTCCAGTACCGCTCATGAGGGTTAGAAGCCTCGCCCTCCCTTTCCCGGTTATAAGCCCGTCAGACAGCTAAAGAGAGCATTTAAAAGCAACTAGGACGGGATCGTCAACGAGAACGTTACAAAACAGTTGACTTGACTACAGAAGACAGGGACTTTACTTGGGAATAAAAACCAGCTTGGCCACCGTCGTCTTTAGAAAACAGAACGTGAAAAGCACAATTCTGGAATTTCGTAGGGAACGTGAACGTTGAGTATGAATCATTTCAATTTTCGTTCGTCTTCAAAAATGAAGCTTCTAATTTTTCGAATTCACACACCTTCAGGTAGAACAAGAAAGAAACGAGTGAGTTGCACAAACAGGAAAAAGGAAAACGAGAGTTAAAGATTCAGCAGCCGTTTTTATTGACGTTCCCGTCCTAGCTGCTTAAGGTCCCTAGTGTTCGGACACGATAAGACCCTTCCTCTACGCTTTGAGCGCACTTTAACTTTGGAGTGATTTCCGAGCGTCAGACACTTGTTGTATTATCGTATTGATTTTTATCTGTGAGTTTGTCTTGTTTAAAATTTCGAAAAGCCCCTTACTTATGATCATCAGCCCAGGGCGTAAGACCCGTATTTTACGGTTTTATATTTGATTCTTTGAGTATTCGAGGTAACGGGAGAAGAACTTGTTAAATAAATTTACTAGTAAGCTTGAGAAAATAAACGAAGTACAAATCTTAAAATCAGGGAAAGAAATCATGATAAACAGAAAAAAACAGAATTGGTAAAAAATTATATGCAGCCTTGGTGATCGATGGTAAGAAACTAGGAAATCGATCATAACGTGGCAAATAGAACCGGTCGATTCAGTCATTGTCAAAAGTTTAGATTTTTGTAAAAAATTGAAAGATGTTGAATGACTAACGATCCTGTTCTCGCCCAGCCGTGGGGCCCGGTTGTACGAAGAGTGGATAACTTTATCCAGCGGATAAATTGGCGCGTTCTTGATTTTTAATTGGATAACGAGCAAATTTTCTCCACTGAATAAGGACTTATCCGCTGGATAAAGTTATCCACTCTTCGTATAACCGGGCCCAGGCTAAAAGTTTTGTAAAGGTCCAACAAAGTTTAATGTAAAAACTATGATGTCATAATTCACACGCTTGCTGTCTCATCTACTGCAGATACCAAGTCGCTTTACCGTACCTCGTACATTCCTACAACCTTAACTCGCGTCTTGTACACCCGGAGTGCCCAGAGCAGAGTATGAACGAACAGCTACTGGCTTTCTGTAGGCGGCAGTGTTTTCTGGTGAGTTTATAGTGTTTGGATTCTACTCATGACGCCCATCGTGCATGTGTCAGTGCAATTTTTAAAGTCCTATTTACAACCATGATGCTCTTCGGGTGTTTGTTATTGTTCTTGTTTAGTTTGCTGTAGGTTATCAGCCTTATTTATGCTCCGCGGGTGTTTGGTATTGTATTGGTTTGTAGGTTGCTGTAGAACGAGCCTGCGTGAGAGGGAGGGGGGGGGGAGTTTTTCTTTTTCTTCTTCCCTTATGTTTTTATTCCTTTCCCCTCTTTTAAACGCTGCTTTGCAGGTTGCTGTCGAAAGCAAGTTGTAAAAGAAAATCATTGAAAAAGGCCAAGTAAAAAGTTCCCGGTTTCTCATCAGCACATGCGTTACAAAAATGCAGGTGCATTTGCTTGTGTTTGATTTCTTAAAATGTTAAAAAGTTGCTTTCCTACGCTCTTTCGATCTGAGCCGAGCCAAACGAGAAACAATGCAATAGATCCATAACGTTTGTATATTGGAAATGAAAATTCGGCAAATGTTCACTTCGGACTTGTGGCGATTCTGATGATTGTCACCGGCAATTCAGAGAATCTTACAAAATAAGGCGTACGACATTCACTTTTTGAAAAACTGCTGATGGAAACCGGGATCTTCTTTTATTTGGCCTAATACTGTAACCACCCTGCTGAAATGCACGGTAAAAACTCGCACGAAAGAACAAGTGGATTCGGGCTGATGCGTTTCTTGTGTATCGGATGCTTAGAAGTTAGTCTGAAGAGGTTGTTCGAAGGTTCTTAAAATATTTTCTGGAAGTTATATACTGTATAGACTACTGACAGATTAATTTAATATGCAGTTACACTGTCTTATAAATGAAACCATGAAACCAGCCTGTACCGCTGTATAATACTAATGAATCTAATTGAACGCAGTGAGACTGTATGTTAGCAGTGATTCACGCGTACTTAGATTTACCCCAGTGTTTTCAAGTCTAGTTGGTATCCAATTTTTGTTATAATAACGTGTTTCATTTGTCAGGCTGAATTGGTTCTTTTTTTATATGGTGCTTTCTTGACCAAATTTCAGCCCGATGTTCTTAATCCGCTTCTTCTTTTATGTGGCTTTTTACTGTACTCCATAACTTCATCATCTTAGTTAAACGAACCACTTAATTGAGCAGTGCGAACGATGTTTGTCTTCCCAGAGACTTAACGAACAAGCAATCTCGATGTTCCTTGACAAGGACCATAGTCAGTTATGTGGGGGCCTGGACCTAGTGACCGAGCTGGTCATACCATGTGTGCCTCAACTGGTCAGCAGTCGCTTCAGTGAGGACAGAGAGGCTGTGGAGGAGATGAGGAATAAGTGGTTTACTCTCCTTGGAGGAAACACTCTCGACCGTAAGTAAACACAACACGAGTCCCTGTGGCCCAGTAGGGTTCTGTTTGACGGGAGAAATTGTCAGGGATGACATGTCGGAAAAACGCCAACCAATCTCACTCGCTTGCAAAAAGCAAGAGAAATGTATCAAAAACGCGGGTTTTTAACGGACCAGTCTGCTATGATGAAGGGCTAACGCTAGAAACATAGGGTTTTCACCAAACCTTACGGCGAAAGACACACCACATCAACCTTTGTTGATCAAGACCCCATATTTTAACATACATGTTTGCTAACTTTGCTTTTCTTCATCAACTGTGAAAAGTCAATCGCGAAATTTTTTGGCCGAAAAAAGTTACATGCTTTATACTTTTTCTGTAAAAGTTGGATTTCAAGACGCCATCTTGGTAATTTAGCCAGTGCAAGTCTCTTGCTAGCGATGACTCACCTACTTGGTCAGTTCAAATGAAATGAATCTGAAGGCTCTAAAGGAACACAAAGCTGCTTTAATGTGGCATTTTGCTGATTCATACTGTATCTGTCTAGGCTGTTTGCTCGGTAAGGCTGAAAGTCTTGGAAGGGTTTATAAGCGGTACAAAAAAACGTTTCGCAAGGAGTAGATACTGTCTGAGGAATTAACAAAAGCTAAAACATACCACGACATATGTGTTTAAAATTTTTGATCGATTCGAAATTACGGTATTTATAAGGAAATGAGAAACATCAAATAAAAGGGACATTTTATTTATACCGGAATACATTGGTTTGCCCTATATATAGGGGGCTTATAACCAGAATAATATTTTGGTAGAAGGTAGATAGGCTTAAATTGAAGGGGGTGGGGGGGGGGGGTAATATGAGACGTTGAGGTAGTCGCACCTGGCCTTATAATTACAACTACATGTTCTGGTGTTCCTCCCGTTAATATTGTTTCTTTTTCTCCTATCAACAGCTGACCGCCAAAAAGAACTTCAAATTTTCCTGCCCAAGCTCCTGGACGCGGCGGGAGGGGAGCCCTGGAGGCAAGAGATTAAGCCGCCTCCTGTCATGCGCACTAATGCCCGGGACCTGTGTGAGAGATTTACAAAGGCAATGAAATGGGTGCAGTCGAGCATGTCGTTCCCTGTCAGCAGCTAACTACGCCCACAGACAGACAGACAGACAGACAGACAATCCACATATCACTGGTTTTTCTTGATATTCTTCACACGTCGATGACGGGGAACTGCATCTCGTGGTTAGAGACCTGGTGCAGAAAATTTTAACGCGCTCGTGGCACCAGACTCAAAGTGACACTGATTTGTGTACGAGATGTTCAAGAGGTGCAGTTCAATATCGAGAAACGTATTTGTGCCGCGTTGGACACAGTGACACTGGTTTTGTTATTCTAGGTTCAAACGCCTCTTCGTTCCGGCTAGCACATTTTGATTTTGGGCCCAACTTCTTGATGTGGAGACTTGGTTCGCATTTCTGCGGGCAATCCATTCAGTTGTTGAAAGGGCACTTGCACCTTGTAACCAAGGAAATAGACCCCGGAAATTTATCCTGACCTCGATCGATCTTGAAATGATTCTTTTACGGTTCTGCGCATGCTCGGGTTCTCAGAAACTTAATCTGTGTTCTGCCTCGAACAAAGCAAATTTCTGAGGTTTTACGACAAAAGAATAGCAACGAAGTACAAACAGTTGCTAATCTGATCGACTTAAGTTCAATCGAGGTCAGGACAAACTTCCCGGGTGTATTTCCTTGGTTTCTGTTGGCTTTGAAACAATGGCTGTCATCCGAGCTCGCGCATGTGCAAAGCCGTGAAAGTGCCCTTTTAAGGTTGGCCGGGTCGGGGTTACACTTTTTTTGTAGTTTTTTTAGAAAGGGAATAGGACAAAAATGAGTGAGGTCCGAGTGGTTGGTCTAGAGGTGGTGGAAGGTTTCAGTCTTAAATAGAGACAAGTGTATGGGAAATTTTTTCCTCCAGCCATCAAGCAGCCATCCACTTTCAGCCAATAACCAGGAAAGATTGTGTTTTACTGCTCAAAAGTGACCGTTAAAAACTTTTCTTCCCAGTCCACCTGGGTTTCTATTCTCGAGGATGTATGTTAAACTCGTCATTGCAAGTGTCTCCACATTACTTTCTTTTTGTTTCTCTTTAATCTTGCAAGTTTAAGTAGGGTGTTTTGTTCTTGTGTTCTGAACGAGCAACTGAATTGTGGCCCAAAATAGAAAAGTGTTTGCAGCCAGCCGGTACAGTGGCACACAAACTCCTGACAGAGAACTGGTTTTTGTGCCACCAGAGAGAACTTATCGTGAGTGAAAAACACCTATAGCACCATGACACGTGTTTTGTGTTTTAATCTCACAATACATCGCTTCGACTTTTAAAATTCCCCTTTTTCATGGTAAAAAATTGTTTACGTTAATTTTAAGTTATTTAAATATAAACTCTTAAGGTGATTCAAATGGTTTCCGGCTGTAAATATATATGGTAACAGCAACATCAGTTTCACACTTTATCACAACAAAACGTTTTTCTTGCTCGCTGCTGCCCCTTTTAATTTGTAATCTTATTGATCAGGACCCGTTTGTTTGAAAGAGAGTTAAGTTTAACCCAGGATTAAGCGAAACTTTAAACAAAATTCCTTCATCTAGAAACACGTCCGGTCTTTCCAAATTATTTATTGAAGAACACTCCCAAGGGAATCCAATTACGTAAACCCGAAATTACAGCCCAAATCAATCTTTAAGGAGGTAAATCCAATCGAGCGTTAAGGTTTTAACTCTGGGTTAGCGCTTACCCACTTTCAAACAACCGGGCTCTGGACGGGGTTGTTCAAAGCCCGATTAGTTCTAATCCTGGGTTAACTCTATAGGTTTTATTGAGAGTAAACTCGGGATAAGCACTAATTTGACTTTGAACAACCGAGCTCAGAAGCCATTTGTATTGGCTGCGGAAAACTTGCGCTATTGAAGTAAAAGAATAAATCGAGCGAGTTAATACGCTTTTCCTTGTATGCTTGTGGGGTGTTCTGGGTATTACATGTTTTGCTGGATTACTGGCGTTGGGGGCGATAGTTTGCACATAAGCAAAGTTGTTAATGTAATTAGATAGGTGCGTACTTACGTTGTGTGTGTGTATGTTGTATCACTATGTATGTGTATTTACGTATGTAGGTAGGTAGGGTAGGGTAGGTAGGTATGTATGTGTATGTATGTTTGTGTGTGTGTATGTGTTTGTATGTATGTATGTGTGTGTGTACGTATGTATGGATATATCTCTTTAGAGTGACTTTCGTTTGACCTTGAAAAACAAGTTCGGAAATTGTTCGCTAAATTTCATTCGTCAACCAATGGCAGGAAAGCTGCGAACACAAACTCTGTCGTGAATTTCTACCTCTTTGTTCGTTTGTCCAAAGAATTGAAAACTACGAACACGAGCATGACAGAAACACTGACGCAATTCTGCGTGCTTGCACGCGCTCAGTTCGTCAACACTCGCGCTTTTATTTACACCACTATTTACTGTATAAGGAGATTACAATGTGTTCATAGTAAATTAAAGTTTGGTGTTAGGATATCTGAAATAGTATAAACTAATCAAACTCAGACACCCGTCAAGGCAATCAGAAGTTCCCCACGTTCATAGTAGCGCGCGCTCCTGCTCACGTTCTGTTCGCACAGCAAATAAACGTCGACCGAGTTATGTTCGCGTTTTGTTTGGGTGTTTATATTTCTAGGCCAAACGAAAATCGCTCTAAGTATCTGTAGGTGCGCACACATGAATTTCAATTACGTTGTCATTCCAAATACGTAAAAATGCACGTATTTTTAGTGGCCGAGTACAAAAGTCAAATGAAACCTTCTGTAGCAGTTATGAGACTGCGCGCTTAAATTTTACAAAACAAAGCAATTTAGATCTTTGGAATTCACTTATAAACCCTGGACTCGAGATAAAAGCTTCCCGTATTTTTGTCGAAAAGACCAGCAGATGAAATGCCCCTTACTTTAGTCACGTGATTTAGGCATACATTCTTCGAGGTTCAACACGTGTTTTGCGACACAAACAATAGCTTTCGTTCATTGTCCAAACCACGTGACACTTCGTACAGACTAATGGTGACGTCAGTCTTTCCTGCAAAACAGCAATGCATTCTGGGATAATTTGGGTGGGAAAGTGCAAGTCTCCTCGTGATTTGGACGGCATGCATTCTTCGACAACTAACACATTTTTTGCGACACAAACAATAGCTTTTTTTGTCCAAACCACATGGCACTTTGTAAAGACCATTAAATGATAAAGTATTATTCCTTTATGCAAAGCAGCAGTGTATTCTGGGATAGTTTGGATGTGGAGTTCTCATTTAGCCGGAATATTTTTAGATTAGTAAGGAAGCAGACTTATCAGACAGCTTGGAGAGTCTCAAGAGAAATTTTACGATATATCCAGGGAAGGAAAAGTGGTGTTTTAAGCTCGTTGGTATTCAAATCATGAAGAGTTCAAACTTTCACCGAAGCACCGAATCCTGTTAGAATGCGATGAAGAATGTGGAAGCACTCCAAATTCAGTATTTGAAAAGAAAAATCGCATCGGAGAAGCATTAGCGTTAGAAGTTCTCACCTAATCACCGAGTCATGTTAAATGCAGTGAAAAATGTAGAAGCAGATCCAAAATTAGTATTTGAAAAAATAAAGAGCATTGAAAACACAAAGGACAAACAATGCAATTAGAAACTTTAGAAACTATGTTTTGTAACGTGTTATGGTCATTGAAGTGTCTCATCATTTGGGTGCGCTTGGTGTTAATGGGAGAAACTTTTGACAAAAGGCTTGTATCTAGCACCCTGTGATTGGTTGAAGAAGTTGGCCCTAAAACTTGCTGCAATCCTTTGAAACTTTCATTCGCACCGAGCGTTCGCCTGTTGACGGTTGGTGAAGTAGAGTTCAGTATTTGGAAGAAATATCTCGCCAGTTGCTTACAAGCGAGACGTGCCTCAACCTTTGCGGAGGGAATGAAAGGTAAGCAAATTTCGTTCTTAGAAGGAATTGATTCAGTGTATTTTTTTGAAAATCGAAGTTTGTGCCGACCGAGCTCCCAAACACCGGACTCGTGTTTACAGCGATAGCCACTTATATCTTGCGTCTCTGAATACTGATCCAGAATTGTAGTAGGAAGTAAAAAGAAATTGCTGGACTGTTTGAAACTAGAACTTTTGTCTTGGAAGTTTGTCCAAATCAGAAATTCGTTCTTTGTTCCTCGTGTTGAGATGTAATGCTTAAAGTATGAGAGTGTAAGTTAGTTTGAGCGACTTTACCATTCCATATAGTTGAAAGTTGTGCAAAACTTGCGCTGATGAAAAACTGTTTTTTCATTACTTGGCTTAAAATTCTAACTGTGTTCCAACAACTTTTGGGAAATAACTTTTAACATCTACATAGGCTGTTTTCAGGCCCGTAGGCAGGGGGGTGCGCGGGGTGCGTACGCATCCCCTCCCCGGACACGAAAAGGTCCGCATTTGGAGGTTTAATAAGCCGATGAAGATGCCCGAACAGGTTTATTGTAACAGTTGGTGCTACCGTAAATCGAAACGACTAAAAAAATCGGCCGTAAGTGTAGTTGCCCCTTAAATTTGATTTTCAAGAGTCTAAGTTTACGAAATTTGTATCCCCCCCCCCCAACATAAACTCTGCCTACTGGCCTGGTTTTATACAGTACTTTAATCAAACTTTATATTTAATTTTTTTTTTAATTACAGTCCTCGCTCTCCGTATCCTGACCGACCGTCTTGAGCAAGCAATTGGATAACTTCCAGTGACCCGTCCGTGCGGACAGTTATGGCAAACGAAAGCACACAAGTTCCTACAGCAAGAACACTGAGCACTGATTACTCGAGAACTGAAAATTTTGGAGCCATCAGGTATGTGGAATTCATTTTTTTTTTTAAATACAGTGGAAGGCAGCTTAGACAGAAAATACTGTTTCATTATGACGTCACAGGATGCTCGACAACTCGACCAAAATAACTCTTATTTTCAATTGAGAAAGCCCGAATTAGTTTTATTTCGCCTTTACGCCGCTTATTTGACCTACTGAAAAAGCAATTTGTTGAAAGTTCTATCCAAAAAAAATTGTCGCGGTGTTTTGTAAGCGTTGAAATATTTGTGGTTTGTTTAAAACTGTTCTGCCCAACTTCAATTAATCATTAGCACAAATATTAGTAAACAACATAAACACTTTATTTAAATTAAAAAGGCAACTGCTATAGAGAGTTTGAGATTATAAAGCAAACTGTGACGTTATAGTGAAATAGGAAAATTATTACAAGTGTGCTATATTTTCTTCTCCTCTGCTGTCTCTGTTATTCTTGTGCAAGTGTGAATAGTCGGAAAGGGAAGAGTTATTCCGAGTTATTGTTCATCCATCCACAAGTCTTTTTGCACGATTATACCTTCGAATGAAAACTAC
Source organism: Parazoanthus swiftii (assembly GCA_025403585.1). Lineage (NCBI taxonomy): Eukaryota > Metazoa > Cnidaria > Anthozoa > Zoantharia > Parazoanthidae > Parazoanthus > Parazoanthus swiftii. The sequence goes on along the minus strand of JAOBYE010113004.1, from coordinate 3,082 downwards.
TACAAGTATATCACGAATCATATATCTTCTTGTGCGCGTTCTTTAAAATACAAAGATTTTTAAATTTGGTATGGCGAAAAAAAGTGCGCTTTTGACAAGTTTACACGAAAAAGATCGTGCAAAATTGAGTCTACTTATAAGCAAGACAAGAACCATGGACGAAGCAAGCGGTTGATGAAATTCGGCTGTACCAGCAACGAGATTTCAACGATTCTCCACACCAGGTGCGTGATCATAGACAGTCCAGCAATAACAAGTAATGATACTAGTACAATTTCACAAAAGGGAGGGGGGAGAGGTAGTGGGGGATATGTTTTGCTTTTTATGCTGGACTTGGTTAGTTAAGTAGGTTTTTAACTTTCTTATAAGAACCAGTAAATGTTACCGAGGTGCATTGCGTGTGTTGTGAAATTATAATGCTGTCGTTCGAACATTATCTATTGATTAACCGTCGATTACTTCTTGTGGATTGATGAACAATAAGTAGGACACTGAGCAGCTGTTATAGCAGATGATCTGACAGGGCTGGCGGAGCAATGCATGTTTTCGCGGGACATCTGCAAGTCCCGAAAGCGCAAGATTTTCGCGGGCTCTGCGGGCATGATTTTTGCTGGAGAATTTTGAAAAATTATGTTGTGAAAACGCCATTTCATGCAGCCTGGGTATATTTTGTTATTTTGCTCACAGCAAAAGAATTTTTTAATGTTGTTTTCTTTGTTAGTCTGATTTTTTTTTTTTGGGGGGGGGGTGCATGGCCGCTGTTCCTGTCTGATCTGTTGCTGCCAACTGATTTGGAAACTAAGAAATAATTATAGGAAGGAACGCAAGTATCAGATGAGGAAGATAGTTTAACAAAGTGCTAGGAAGACCTGACTTTTTTTATAAATAGTTTTAACATTCATTCATTAGCATAATCGCCCAACATTTCGATTTTTGGTTATTTTAATGTCTTTTTCTGGTACATAGAGCAATTTGACAAGAAATCTGAAGGCTACATAACATTTTTCTGGAAAACTAACTTGTTTTCAGTTTTCGCCCATTTTCTTGCGCACTTGGCTCTGGTTATGTTGTGAAACATTGAAATCTTTCATTCGAACCAAATTTATCAACATCTAAGTTCTCGTCACAGTTTCGATATAAAATGGTCTGACTTTTTTCGATAATATGAAAATTGATTATCTTCTCCAAACTCTCTTACTTGAATTGCAAAGTTCTTCTGACGAATTAACAGGGAATATAATTGTTGTGTTGATGAAAGTTTAACAGATCATATTTTAACACTGTTGAAAGCATTATCTATTTGATTTCTAGTTTTTATAAATTATGTTGTCAATTAATGTCGAAAAAGAAGTTTCATTAATAACTAATTGAAGATCGGAGTACATTAAGAAAAATGAAAATCCTTAGTGCAACACACGTTGGTGGTTTAAAAAGCTGTTTGATTTTGCCTTTTTTCAACTGCGTCAGACGATAGATGGACTTGATGTCATCGTTCATATTTGTTAAGATTGTGAACACAATAAAAATCCAAAGATTGAAAATAACACACTTTGTTTTAATTGCTTGGAGAAACCCAAGTCACCCCCTCGTTGACCCTCGAATGGACAACCTGTAAATCAAAACGGAATTGAACAAGGGGGCTGTCAACTTCACCCCCAACCCTCTCCCCCTACCAAGAATTTCCATCAAATTAACGGTTACAACTGCAGAAAGCTGTCGATTTTGGAAAGCCGAGCTGATATTAGTTTCAATTGACATTTTTTGAAATTTTTCTTAAATAATAGAGCAGAGGAAGAAAGTACAAAGAATTGTGTCAAATTTGAAGATAATTGGATCACACTTTCATTTGTTTAAATGATCTTTCCTGAATCAAGAGTGATGATATTGTCTAATTGTTGTCAAAAATTGTTTTTTTTAATTGGACTAATAATACCACAAGTTTTACTTTGATTGCTTTATGATGTTTCAGTTCTGGCAAAACCTTTGGGTTGTTCCCTCCCCAATGTCCATTCAAGGGTCAAGCTTTCATGTCTTGCCAATCTTGGTTTTTGTTAGTATTAAAGTCAAGAGTTTGTAACTTTCAGCATCTTTTAAAAGTTGAAGACAGATAAGTTTCATCACAGTTACTGTCAGTTCCAACTTGTTCTCGTCAAAATTTTCTTGATTTTTGAAACAGAACACCTTTTCTAAAGATCATCAGTTTGAGGCACCAAAATGTTTCTCTTTCAAATTCTGTAGTTTGTAAAATTCCGAGAAATGTCGAGAACTTCAGCCCAAAGAATGAGTTTCCTTATTTATAAAAAAGTCAGGTAGAGAAGTTGCCGAGTAGCAAGTAGTTAGATATCAAGACAGTGAAAACTTGTGAATATGCCACTTTCCCAATCATGTGCAGAGCAAAGTAAGGGTTTTGCTGGTGGTCGCAACCCCTGTTTACCTTTTACCCTCCCCTTACAATAATTGAACTTTTTTATTTCTTTACCCCAACTCCCATGTTTCCAATACATGTTGCCTGCCAGCTGAAGTCCTTCAAGTTGTTCTGCACATGATTGGGAATCTTGTGTACTGGATAGTAGCAATTTAAAATAGGATTCCCCATGTAAATAGTTGGAAGAATGACGAACTACTGAAAAATAACTACTTTAAACCCATATAAAAATGATCCATGATACAACTTTAAAATGTTATCTAGATTGCAAAGTAAATTGTTAGTTGTAATTGAAAAAAAATAATTTCATGCTACTAGCACATTTTCAGAGAAGATGTGCTAGTAGCATGAAAATATTTTTTTAATTAAACTAACAATTTACTTTGCAATCTAGATAACATTTTAAAGTTGTATGGATCATTTTTATATTGGCATAAAAGTAGTTATTTTTCAGTAGTTTGTCATTCTTCCAACTTTTTTTTAGTTTTTTGGGTGGCCCCCCTCTCCCTAGAAGGCAGCGATTACAACCTTAACAGTTTTCGCACAACAGTGCGTGCTGGTGCAACTCCAGCAGGGGTATATGCTGCCGATTTTTTCTTTTGAAATAGTATACACTACCGCAAAACCTATCTCGAACGGCGAGATTGGGATTCCCTC